>JAOXNR010000001.1:19915963-19958018 GCA_028571225.1 Parsonsia alboflavescens | reverse complement strand
GGTTAACCACTGTTCAATACTCAAGTTTTCACAAAAAGTCTTGAATGGGTTGCCTATGAATTGTCATCCATTGTCTGGAATCCCGAATCTACATACAATGTTCCTCCATACAAAGGACTGGACTTTCGACGATGAAATTGTTGCCATTGGTTCAGCTTCAACCCATATGGTGAAGTACTCTACTGCAACAATGAGGAATTGGACACCCCCCATTCCTTTCGGGAAGGGTCCTAATATGTCGATACCCCAGATGTTAAAAGGTATCGATGCATTAATGGATTGGTACCTTATTGGTGGCACATATGATTTGTTTCCATGCAACTACTAGCTCGTGCATTTCTGTATGATCTTTTCAATGTCTGAAACCATTGAATGCCAATAATACCAGCCCTCAGTATTTTCTTGGCGACGTTTCTTGCCCCTATGTGTGATCCACATAATCCACTACGTACCTCTTCAATGACATACTCTCCATCTCCCTTGCTTAGGCATTTTAGGAATGACCATGTATATGACCTTCTAGACATCTCATCATCCCTTATCAGGACATAGTGAGGTGCCCACTTCCGCACTTAGCGAGCTTCTTTAGATCTTCTGAGAGGTCGCCATCTTTGAGGAATTTGTAGATTTTATATCTACAGTCTGTCTGAGCCTTTATAACCAAGTTCTCTTCGTGATTTATGCTAGGAGAGTAGAATTGTTCCACTAAAAGTTCTGCTTTTGTTTCGGCTATCTCTCAGTAGACTTTAGATAGTACGTCTACCTCTGCATTTTGCTCTCTATGTATTTGCTCGATAAGGAAATGCTCAAGTTTCGATGCTATATCCCTTACTCTTTAGAGATATTTGACCATGTTCTCCTCTCTAGCTTCGTAGTCCCCAACGACTTGGTTGGCCATAACTTGTGAATTAGTTTTGACTTGCAATTTTTGCACTTTTAAAGCCCTTATGAGTCTTAGACCCACTAAGAGCGCTTCATATTCGGATTTGTTATTCAAGGTTGGGAAGTGTTACTTCACAGAATAAGGGATTCTCACCCTCAAGGTTGATCAATACAATTACCACAACTGAATTTTCCTTTTCTGTGGAGCCATCTATGTACATGGTCCAGATATTATTTTCACAAGCGTTTGTGAGCTCCAATGAAGCTCATGTGCATTCTTCAAAGTCTGAGAGAGCTTGAGCTTTGATTGCTTTCGTTGGCTCAAATTCAATTTGATATCTCGACAGCTCAAGAGACCGCTTCATTGTTCTGCTCAATAGCTCAAGCTTCGCCAAAGCTTGTTCCAGTGGTAATTGGCTAACACTCTTATCGAGTAAGCTTTAAAGTATGGCTTAAGCTTCCTTGAGGTAATAATAATCAAGTAGAAAAAATTTTCAAGGTCCGTATATCTAATTTCAGGACCTCTGAGCAAATGGCTTACATAATAAACGGGAAATTGTAAACCTGACCTTTCTACTATTAGCACCGAGCTGACTGCTTTTTCTATTGCAGTTAAGTACATCAAAATCTCCTCTCCTAGCCTTGGGGAAAGGAGTTGAGGGGGCCTCCCTAGGAAGTCCTTCAACTTGTTGAAAGCTGTTTGACAATCTTCGGTCCATTGAAAATCTTTTGGCTTTTTTATGACGTCATAAAATTTTTCTCCTTTGTCAGCCATTTTGCTGATGAAGCACCCCAATGCCGCTATCTTTCCTATCAGACTTTGGACCTCTTTGATGTTTTTGGGCGGCTCCATGTCTAATAGTGCTTTTATTTTATCAGGATTGGCATTAATGCCCCATTTTGATACCATGAAGCCCAAGAATTTACCTTAAATGTACAATTTTCAGGATTAAGCTTCAGGTGAGCAGCTTTCAATGTCTGAAAAGTCTCCCTGATATCTTTAATGAATTCCTCAGAGGTCTTGGACTTGATTACGATGTCATCCACATAGACCTCGATGTTCCTTCCCAGTTGGTTCTTGAAGACCTTATGCATAGCCTGCTGGAATTTTGCCCCTACGATTCTCAAGCTGAATGGCGTTTTTGTGTTGTAGTGAATGCTGAACTCTATAATGAATGAGGTCTTTTCCATGTCCTTTATTGCCATTGGAATTTGGTGGTACCCCTTGTAGGTGTCTAGAAAGCATAGCTATTGGTAACCAGCTGCGGAGTCTACCATTTCATCAATGCTAAGGAGTGAGTGAGTATGAATCCTTCTGGTAGTATTTATTTAGTGTTGTGGAGTCTACACATATCCTCCACATAACTTCTTTCTTTGGCACAACCACGGGGTTGACCAGCCATTCTAGGTGCACTACTTCTTTTAAGATTCCAACAGAGAGAAGAGCTTGGACTTCTCGGGCTATGACCCCATTTAGCTTTGGAGCAAAGGTCCTTTTCTTTTGTTTCACTGGTTTGAGACATACCTTGTGCTCTGCAATTTTCCTATCAATGCCCTCAAGGTTGGCAAGTTGCCAGGCAAAGACTCTCAAATATTCTTCCAGGGAGTCGACAAGCTTTCCTTTAATGTTGGAAGGCAAAAGCTCGCCTATCTTTATTCCTTTCTTAGGGAATTCTGGATTGAGGAAAATCATTTCTCCTTTGCTAGCCACTTGAATTCTGAATTCATCATTCCCCTTCAGGAGGTCGATGAAATCTTCCTACTTGACCTCTGTGAAGCTCTCTGTATTACCCTCTATGAGGTAACATTCTACGGTGAGCTGCCTATCTCCTTCCAGGACAACCCAAGCTCATCCGAGCTGGATCTTCATGCAATAGTTCAGCCTAAAGATCACTACTTTCAGGTCCATGACCCCCCTTCTTCCTAGGATTGCATTATAGGTTCTAAGAGCATCGACCACCAACCAATCCATGACCTCAGTTACCCCCTTACCTTCCATGTAGACTATTGTTGGAACCCGCAGGATCCCTTCTACATAGGTCGTGCTTCCGTTAAAGCTGGTCAAGGCGGTGTCTAAATTTATCAGCGAGCTTCTATCAATCCCCATTTGATCAAATGCCTTTTTGTATAAGACATTCACTGCACTTCCAGTGTCCACTAGTATCTTGCCTACCAGGAAATCCCCAATTTGGAATGACACTGTTAGGTTTTTGAATCTCACTCATGAAGCTAGCTTTGACCTCCTTTCTATGGCATTTATCTCGCTAACCGGAGGTCACTAATTGTTTACAGTTGTTGGAGGCAAATTTGCGGTACCTATATTCCTTGCTAGGAACTCTAGTAAGTGGCCCTCCTTTACTAACCTCTCAATCTCGCGCTTGAGGTCAAAGCAGTCCTCCGTGAGGTGGCCATGGTCCTTGTGATACTAGCAAAATTTGTTTGGGTCTCTCTTGGCCAGGGGAGTTTTGAGAGGCCTTGGTGGCTTTAGGAGACCCTTCTTCTCCATGACCACTAGTATCTGTACCGACGAGGTTGTTACGATAGTCATCACTAGGTCTGGGATGGTCTTCCTCTTCTTGTCTGGGATGGTCTTCCTCTTCTTATCTAATTATCCTCATTTTGGATGAGAATCCTTTCTATCTCTTTTTGAGGTCTGAGGGCTTTTTGGACACCCGTTATTATCTTTCTCGACCGCTAAGGCAAAACCAACAATCTTCTTCTAGACTACTGTCTCTTCAACCTTTATCAATTTCTCTAGGAGCGACTGCAACTCCTTTATGGTTTTTAATGGCTCTTTTGCCAGTCTGAGGGCTACATACCCCCTTTGCAATCCTTACTTGAAGGCAGTGATGTACATGGCATCGTTCTTTTCCTCGATCTCTACTACCTCGTCATTCAAGTGACTATAGTAGCTTCTCGTGGTTTTGCCAAACTTTTGTTTGATGTTGAACAAATCATTATTGTCTTTCACATCTCTTGCTGCTCTAATAGATTTTCAAAACCAGCTCCTTTAGTTGTGCCTAGCTTGAGATACTTGCCCCTGGGATCCTTTTGAACCAAGATTATGCTTTTCTGGTCAACGTGGACTAGAAAGCGCGACACTTAACATGGTCTGGGTACTTAAACATTTCCATGTAGGAAACTTATTCATCTTTGTGTTGTAATGGTTCCCAAGTGCCTTCATATTTTGTCTCCACTTGTGGAGCTATGAATCTTAGGGGCATCCGAACAGTCCTGATGCTGTAGACAAATGGTGAAGGCACCAATAGGTCCACACTGCTCTGTATCTCTTGATTTCCATTTCTATCCTTATTGGCTGAGAGGGTTGCTCTCCTTAGTGGAATCAGGGCTACCTCTTGAGCGTTGCTGCCTATCTTTTCGATTAGGCTTTGTCAATTGGGTTTTCTTTCCTTAAGAAGATTTCTTAATGAGCTCTCCTACTATTCAAGACCAGTCTCTTGTCTTTGACCTCTTGATATGGCGACTCGGTTGAGCTTGTCTCATAGGTCATAACCCCTTCCATTGTTTAGGGTTTCTCTGAGGTCGATCATGGGCTGGACTCTCCCCCTTGTGATCTTTCTTAAGCTCGACTTGTCTCTGGTCGTTCTTCATCAGGTCGAAGGTCTTTCCTTACTTCTGAATGCGGGGGCTGGTCAGGTTGTGCACGACGGTTGCATTTCCCTTTATGATGGTATAGGAGTGTAACCTACTGACATGTAGTCTCCTTTTCCCATGAGTCCTTCAAGGGCTGCCACCATGCGCTCTAAAAGGTCAGCTGGGACAGTCACTCGACTTCCCCCAGATCTCTGTGGTCTGGGGTTATTGCCATTGTCAGTTTGGGTAGGGTGTCCCTATCCATGCCTTGCTTGCTCAACAGAGGGTTCATTTGAACTCTACGAGATGGCCTAGATCATGTTGGCCTTGGCTATTCTTGTTTGATTGGCCGGTCTTGGATTATTGTTACTATCCTCCATTGGGCGTGGGCCTTCCGGCATTATTTCTCTGATGCATAGCTACGTTCTACCCATGCGGTCTACCCAAGCATGGTGGCTGAAAGCGTGTTAGTTGTGACTGGGTCATCACAATTCTTGTTTATTTTTTGTATATGGAAGAAAGCTAGGCTTTTTTAATGTGTTTTTCCCAAAGACGGAGCCAAAAGTGATAGAGCTCGGAAGTAGCCTAAGGGTCACCCTGAACCGCAATGACGCTTGTGATAACAACCTAGGAAGAAAGAAAATAGGTCACCGGAGTGGGCTGCTGCCCAGGGAAGAGCTTCGATGCCTAATTCAATATTCTTGGAGAGTAATCTTGTGTAATTAACTACAAAAAATACTGTCCTTGTTCACCCTTGTTTTCTTCCTTTTCCATAGACTGTTTGTAATTTGATTATATATTAAAAATGAAATTACCTCTTTGATTAGGGTTCTTCAATTATATGATAGTAGGCAATTAGGATAAATGTGAGATCACATCCAATCCTGCCAATTGCTCTTAGAATTTAGATATCTTGCCATTCACGTCTCTGGTCGAGAGCTAGAAGCTCTTTAACAGCCTTTGGACCAACTTCGCAACCTGCCAATTGCTCTTAGAATCCTGCCAATTAGGATAAATGTGAGATCACATCCAATCCGGCCAATTGCTCTTAGAATCGTGGAGTTTCCCTAAATTTAGATATCTTGCCATTCAAGTCTCTGGTCGAGAGCTAGAAGCTCTTCAACAGCCTTTGGACCAACTTCGCAACCTGCCCATGGACGTTGAAGGCCTCGACTATCTTTTCTAGGAGGCAGTGTCAAGTGATTAAGGACTTTGGGAGGGTGTTAGGAGTTGCGCACAGTTGGTCGCAGCATGGAAGATGTATGAGACTGATTGGAGCTCACCGGGTCGAAGGTTGCGGTCTGGTGAGACCTCTCCTAGCTCATTTATTAGGTCACTGACCAAGGAGATTGGTGGTAGGAGGTCCCTACCCAACTTTCCTCGCTGACTCGTGAGTCTAACTTTCAAGTATTGAGGTTAGGGCTTCAAGCCCATTTGGGGTCCAGGTCGTGCCCGTTTAGGTTGACTCGTCAAGGCCATGCCTGTTTCTCCAATCACCTACATTATATATTGCGTCCACACAAGAACTTCTAATTCTTTGCTTGAAAGTAACTTGTTAAATATTTCTTGAAATAAGCAACTAAAGCATCCAACTTATAGGAGTAGGATCAAATTATATGCATATAAAAATAATAAATTTTGCAATAAATAGACAATACCATATTTATAATATGTATATATAAATAAATTATTATATATATCAAAAGCTCTTTTAAGCTCATAAGCCTAAATAAATGAATACATATGGGCTCGGCTCGGCTCGGCTCATTTAGTAAGAGAGCCAAACTTGGCTCTAACTCTTCTAAGACGAGCCGAATTCGAGCTTTTCTCGAACCCGAACTATTCATGAATAGTCTCATCTTATTTACTCCCCGAGGTTTGAGTTTAACTCTTAATTATCAATTGACAAATAATTAAATTACATACGAAAGGACAAATTCCAATAATCCTATTTTTTTTGTGAAGTTCTTTTCATCTTTAGGTACTTGTGCTTTCATATAACTAATAATATAATCTAATATTAATATATAAAAGTAGTCCCCATAGCATGAGAGTCTGACAAGTGTAATTTTTTGAATGCTTAGGATGAAATATATTTTGTTTTGTTTTATTCTAAGATTGAACTATTGTCCCACATGCTAGATTAAGAAGCTTGAAGAGAAAGGATCTTGTATAAAATTGGCAGACCATAAGTTTAAAGATTTATACCTTTCTTGGCCTTTTAGCTAAGATCAAGTGTAGTATATGTTCTTGATGGGGCTCAAAATTGAATACCTGGTCAACACCGGGTCACCCCAAAACAGTGATGACGTCAATCGATTGCGACCTGAGAAGAAAGAAGAGACTAGTCACCGGAGGTGGACTGTGCCCGAGGAAAAGCTTCGATGCCTAAGTCAGTATTCCAAGAATAATTAGTGGTAATCAGTTCTCAGGGAGACTGTTCTTGTGTATTCTGTTCTGTGAACTTGGTGAGACTTAGTTCAGAGTGGCTTAGTCCATAGATTATGCCGAATTTGATTATTCTCAAAGAAAGATCAATTACCTCCTCCATTTTGGCTTAGCTCTTAAGTGACAGTAGGCAATTGTGATAGTTTTGGGATCGTGGAATCCCGCCAACTGCTCCTAGGATCGTGGAGTTTCCATGGGTTGAGATATCTTGTCATTCACGGCTCTGTCGAGAGCTACCAGCTAGCTAACTGACCTTTGGACCTGCCCGTGGATATCGAGGGTCTTGGCTATCTCTTCTAGTAGGTTGCTCCGAGGGGTGGTAGGCTCATGGGAGTTGTTAGGAGTAGCGCACATCTAGTTGTGGCATGGAAGATGTATGAGACATGTTGGGAGTCACCAGGTCATAGGTCGACTTCTGGTGGTGCCTCTCTCGAGCTCATTTAGGAGGTCGGTGACCTTGGAGGTCGATGGTAGCATGTCGCTGCCCACCTATCCTTGTTGACTTTGTGAGTTTGACTTTCAGGTATTGAAGGTTGGGGCCTTGGGCCCATTTGGGTTGACTTCTGTCTGGGTCCTACCCGTTTACGTTGACTATTCTCGATTGTGCCCGTTTCTCCCATCATTACCCCCCTTTAGGCTCAGCGAGATCAAGGGTGGTGGTGCCTAAATTACCATCTTTGAGTCGTAGCCGCTAATGGGTTCGCCGATTCCTTGTAACGGCTAGCTTTGGGGTACCTTTCCATTCGCATCTCCATTAGAGAGCTGCAAGCTAGCTTTCAATTTTTCGGCCTCAAGCAGAGTTGGGCACACCTGGTCACAGCATGGAAGGTACATGAGCAAGATTGGGACTCACCAGGTCATAGATTATGGTCTAGTGAGGCCATTGTTGTTCTCATTTAAAGGTCAGTGACCTCGAGGTCAGTGACCTAGGAGGTCAGTGGTAGGAGGTCCTTGCCCATCCATACCTCAAGAATCATTATTCTGACTTTCATGTATTAGAAATTACCATCTTCAAGTTGCAAGTCTGACCTTTAGGAGTTAGGAGTCACCATCTTTAGGTCAAGGGCCTTACCTTCTGGCATTAGTGATTGCCATTTATAGGTTGTGGGCCAGACTTTCAAGTATTAAGAACTACCATCTCTAAGTCCTGGGGCTAACCTTCAGGCATTATGAATTGCCATCTATATGTCACGACCCTTGAGATGTCGAGAAATTTCTTGTAGTTGCTCGGAAGCTTAACCCTCAAGTATTAACCCTTGAGAGGTCGCGGCGCTTCATTCTATAACACCTATTTTTTGAAGGAGAGATGTCCCTTCGGCTTCTTGGAGAGCTGAATCGTTCAGTTCAAATTTGGGAGATCGCATTGCTTCTACTTCGGAGAGAGCTGGAGCGTGTCTGGTTTTGGAAAGTCATCCCCACTTAGTTTTTGGAAAGTCGCGACGCTTTGACTTCAGATGAAGAGCTAACTTGTTCCAGGTTTAGGAGGTTGCCCTATTCTGGAGCCCACGAGACTCCTTCTTCCATATAAATTAAGAGTCTTAGAATTTTTAAGATTTACCTAAACTTTTCTTACTGGTTACTTAAATTTGCCAAGCTTCCAACCTTAGGTTTTCCTTCTTCCTTCTGCTTGAGCATCCGATCACCCAAGGCAACTCTCCTCTTCACCTTCCAGGATTTCACTGAGTGAGATTTCTTCCCTTTCCCTTTGAAAAAGTTTCATCTTTTTGAGTTTCTTTTAGTAAAAACTTGAGATGTAGATGGCAACATCTTCTACGTCTAGTTCCCCTTCAATTCCTCTTGGGGAGGTAGCTCCCCCGTCCCCCCCCCCCCCCCTTCTTCCATAAACTTTGAGAATGGTGTTTTTTATTCACATCCGGTTTTCACCAGAGGTCCTCCTGTTAAGAGCGAAACCCTTGATCTTTCTGAAACAGAGGCTTATTCTCTGTCTTCCGTTCTCGACCCTTCCAAGATTTTTAACATCAATGGGGAGTTGGGGCTGGGTAGAGGAGCCATAGTCGCAAATGTAGAGGATGATGGCTCTCAAAGTAGGAGCGAGGGACACATAGTCCTTTATCTTTCTAACCTCAAGGGATGCGTCCTCCTCCCTTTCCTTCATCCATTATTCTTGGACATCGCCCCACTTTTGGGGTTTTCACTTTGCTCAACTTGTCCCAAATTCTCTTCGGATGGTGGTTGCCTTCATAGCTACCTACCACCTTTACAAGGTTCCAGTTTCCTTGGAACTCTTTAGGTGCTTCTATAAGTTCAGCGTCTCTTCGGCCTCCCAATCTTCCAAGGGGTATCTTCAGTATAACCCCCGATATAAGCTAACTGGTCCTTTCCAGTCCTTAGTGAGCCAAGTGAAGGACCTTTTCTTTTTTGCTCGGCTTTCGAGCAATGTTTTCAGACTCGGATCGGTCATCGAACTAGAAAAGTTACTAGTTCAACCAATATTGGACCGGTAATTGAACCCCCTTTAATTTAATAATTAAAAAATATTTATTTTATAGATTAAAATATATCAAAATAATATAATTTATTCTCAAATTAACAATATATATGCATAAAATAAATGAAATGATTTAGGATTAGTTTATAACTAACTATAAAAACCTATACATATAAAGTATTTATAAAAATAAAAATGTCATGATCTCATCTTTAATTGAAATAAAATATCCTAGATATAAAAAATCTTAGAACTTAGAACTTGCGAGTTAAAATCCAAATTTAAAACAATATAAAATAAAAAACATACGGAAATCCATAGTACATAATTGAAAATGATAAAGTCATTACCAATCTCATCACATTAAACATTACAAAATACAGTCATTATAAATTCTTACAACTTAAAAAAGTTACAAATTTTCAAAGGTCTTTAAGCCAACTTCCATCATTATCTCCATTTGGATTGGTAGAGTTTTCAATTCCAACTTCAAAATCAAACATTAGTGGCTCGTGTGCTACTTGATCCATGCTTGAAAGATCAATATCATCTTCAATATCTTCCACCTCAAAACAATCATCATATTGTTCATCTATAAATAAAAAAGCTATATAATGGTTTAAACTAGAATAATTAAAATTTGTATATTATTTTAATTATCATTTTTGCAAAGAAATGAAGTTAGTTACCTTCACGACAATGTTTCCTTTGTACCTTTTGCTTCTCATATTCATTTTCTCAATTTCTTCAACATTAGTTAATGGTTCATCCTCCACATCCTCAAGAATCCAATTGTCGGTGGAATCTATACATTCATAATCAATTGGATCAAATGCTTTCTCCTTAACCGAAAACCTATTATCAAATAAAATATTATAAGACATAAAGAATAAAGAATTAAAAGAATAATCAATGACAAAAGAAAGTAAATTTTTACCTATTTTTCAACCTCAAATTATAATGAACAAAGATAAGGTCATTTAATCTTTGATGTTCCAATCTATTTCTCTTTTTAGTGTGTATTCTTTCAAACACATTCCAATTCCTTTCACATCCAGATGAACTACTTGTTTGACCCAATCTACAAATGGCCAACTTCCTCAAATTTGGAGCGACGTAACCAAACATTTTCCACCACTCATCTACAAAAAGATAAAGAGTTACAAACGAATTTAAAAAGAAGGAATTGAAAGATATAGTGAAGTAATCAACTAATATTACCTGGTGGAAATTCTGACATTATCTTTTGAGCAGCCTCTGTCCCAAACATATCTAGTTTATCTCTGAAAATAACACTTTCTTGAAGTATTTTATTCCAACTATGCTTTGCTTTTTTCGTAACAACTTCAATCAAACCATCCATGACATATTGTTTATCACAGAAATTATCCCGATCATATTGAAAAGAAGGATTCAACCAATATGCAGCAGCATGTATACTTTTCTTTAAATGCATATCCCATCTCCTTTTAATAATACTTGTATAGACCGTGTGGTACTCTTTCTTGTGATGAAATATCTTTTTAATAGCCTTTCAAGCTCTATGCATGCCATCAAATACATAACCCAAAAAAGGCTTTTTATCACCATCAACAATTCTCAACAACCTCATCAAAGGCTCCACTACTTTAACCACAACATGACAATCATTTCGAAACTTGTTATCCAAAATAATTGAAACCACTTCCTTTGTTTTCTTTTCTCTAAAAAGTTTTGAATCACAAGCTCTTTAGAAGTAACCAAAGCCCTCAAGACATGCATATGTTTATGAAGATTGTGAAGACCAATAAAAGTGGTAGCAAACCTAGTAGCACCTGGAAAAACAATTTCAGTCCAATCCTTTCTTTTTCTCAACCAACTCAACCAAAATCCATGATTATGAACAAACTTAGTTATTGTTGAACCTTTCTCAGCAAGAAGCTTTACATGTCTCAACTTACAAATGTCATGTAATAACAAATTTAAACAATGAGTTGCACATGGAGACCAACTAATTGAAGGATAAGAGTCATTAATTAATTTTCCTACAGCCACATAATTTGCCCCGTTGTCAGTCACCATATGAACAACATTTTCCACACCAACCCATTCAATAACTTCTTTAAACAATTCAAATAAAGCTTGTGCACTCTTCACAATATCAGAAGCATCAATAGATTCCAAGAAAATAGTACCAGGAGGACAATAAACAAGAAAGTTTATTAAAGTCCTTTGCCTAGTATCAGTCCAACCATCACCCATTATAGTACACCCAACATTTTCCCACTCTTTTCTCATAGAATCAACAAATAATTGCACTTCTTTTTTTTGCATCATTTAATAAAGTAACTCTTAACTAATGATATGTAGGAGCTTTAAAACCTGGACCTACAGAAGCCACGGCATCAAACATTCTTTGAAAGTGGATGGAATTGGAAGCATTAATAGGCAAACAAGCATCATAAAAGAACCTTGCAACTTCCATTTGTGCTCTATGAACAGCCTCTTTACTTGCAAGCACTTTTTAAAGTTGGTTGATATCCTGGGGTTGTTCTCGAAGCAAAAAAGTTATCTATTTGCCCTCCTAAAGCATTTCCTTTCCCTTTTCCTAACTGAGATGCACTAAGTTTCAATTTAGTGTTAGATGTAGTAACATTTACATGGGGTATTTCTTCTACATCATCATCATCCAATTTAAGTTTGCAACATTAGGTCCATAAGGGCTCTCAGAATCATACTTCTCTATAACCTCTTTTTTCATTTTGACAATATCATTACGAGAATTCATTATTTGAAATTTAACATCAGGTGGATCCTTTAAACAAGACTTAACTTATCCTTTTTTTCCAGCTAAGTGTTGTTTCATACTATAAATGCCATCACATTTACCATTAAGCTCACAATACAAACAAGTTAAGACATACTTTCCATTAAAAACACTTTGATTTACATGATTCCAAGCAATATCAGATTTACCTCTCCCACTCCCAACGGAAGCTTGATCAGATGATTTAGATGGTTGAGGTGGTGAGCTATCTTTTGAAGATGATTTCATTTTCAACAATCTATGAAAGAAACTTTTTGTTTAACAGTTAGAAATTTTTCATACTAACAATTTCTATCAGTTTCATTTTCATAGAAAGAATTCATAGTTGGCCTCATCAACATCAAAAAATGGTACACAGAATACAAAAAATGGTGGTTCTGAACATCAATACAAAAAATGGTAGTTCTGAACATCAACAAACACAGAGCACAATATAAATGACAAAATGGTTCTCCTTAACTGTCCTTTCTCTCTCAACAAAGAAAAGAAACGAAATTCATCGAGCAAAAAGGCTTGGTAGTAGCACCTAAAAAAAAAAATTAACCATATTTAATCAAATTTTGACTTGGAACTTCAAAAAAGCTTATAAAATTCACGCTCAAAAATCACCACATCCCTTCACAGTACCTCTGCAAATTAACCATATTTAATCAAATTTTGCACACAAGCTTATGGCAGAAAACTGAAACACTTATTAAATTCATGTTCAAAAATCACCACATCCTTTCACAGTACCTTAGCAAACTAACCATATTTAATCAAATTTTGCACACAAGCCTATGGCAGAAAACTAAAGCACTTAGGAAATTCACATTCAAAAATCACCACATCCCTTCACAATACCTCAGCAAATTAACCATATTTAATCAAATTTTGCACACAAGCTTATGGCAGAAAACTGAAACATTAAATCACTGTAGTAATAGATAAGAAAACTGAAACATTGAATCACTGTAGTAATTAATTAGAAATAAGAGAAAAGGATCTCTTGCCGTTTTCTTGTTTACCTAATTTTTGGAGTTTCCTCCGTTTACTGCACCAAGCAGAACTGAAAGAGAGGTCAAACTATGAAACCCCGATCCACAAAAGAACTGCTGTCGTTGTTGAGAGAAGAGTGCAAAGTAGAGAATAGGGAGAGCGGAGAGCGGAGAGCGGAGAGCAGAGCTACCTTCGTTGGTTTGAAGATGGTTTCAACAGAAGAGAAGAACAGAAAAATAAGGGAAAAAGAGAAGCTAGGTTAAAATGTAGAAATTGATTTTGTTTATTTATCAATTCAGTGTATTCAGCTTTTAATTTTAACAATTTAGTCCTAGAATTTTAGAGAATGGAAATCCACTGGTTCGATATCAAACCGGCAGGTTCACCGGTTGAACCAATCGGTTCATACAGGTTTGATGATATAAGGCCAGTTTTTGAAATAATAGATTTTTACCCTCAAATCGGATCGGTCAACTGGCTAGTTCTCGGTTTGACCGTTCAAACCGATCAGTCCGATCCACAAATCATTACTTTCGAGAGATTCAATTCAGTTCGAAGCCTACTCGGACTGGAACTTGAACCGCTCTTTTTTTAACAAGCTCTCTAGCTTATCCCCTAACCAAGTCCAACATAGGGATTTTTAAATAAACCTGGTTAGGTCTGGCGGAGTCAAGGTGGGGTGTACTGCTCCAGTCTAGCCTCAATCATTCTTTCAGCCTGCTGGGTTGGGGAGCCCAGCAAAGTTCGACCTCCCTTCAGTCATGGGGACTTTAGGGATATCTCCCTATGGTAGGGAGCGTTTTCGAATTTAGCTGATTTTTTGCTTTTATCTGGTTTTGGCTCTGTATTAACAAATCTTCTTTTTCTCTGTCTGAACAAATATGAGGGCCACAAATTGGATCTTTGATGATTCTGAAATTACTCTAGTTCTTTCTGACGAAGCTCGAGGAGCTATTGGAGCTTCTTCTGTAACACCCCCAACTATCAACATTCTTGTTCCTCGGTAGGGGGAGACAGGTAATGGCTAAGAGGACTAGGGTTGCCTCTAAACGGAGATCGAGGGCTGTAGGGATGAAGACCTCTGACAGGCCTATTAAGGTTCCTTCCACATCTTCTTCACCTTCTCCTCAACTAGCCAATGGGATTCCCCCAAGCCCTGCTGCTAAAGGGAAAGCCCCAATGACCTTCGAGTCCAAGCCAGCATTTCCAGGTTATGCCACTGAGGAGCCTGTAGACATCTTGAAGAGGTTAGGAGTTCTTGCCCTGGCTACTCATTCTATAGAGGATGCTACAAGATGGGTCCTTGGCCTTGTAATGGAGACCTCTGGCCACACTCTCAATCTTTTCTGATGGAGTGTGCTCCCTCTGTTGACACAGAAATCTGCCGACAACTGTTAGACATGGAGATTGACAAGTTTGGCGCTTTCCTTTCTACTACGGTGACTCTTCATGAACCTTTGCAAATTTGCAATTGTCCCTGTTTCCTTTTGATTGTAGCCATGAAATCTTTTTTCTCTTTGTAGGGTCACATTATCTTTAGGGAGCACCTGAGAAGGCCAAAGCGGACAGGGAGTTTGCCTCCCTTATCTCTAAACTTCAGGATGAAATGGCTGGCCTGGAAAAAGAGAATGCTGAGTTGGTGGCTTCTGCTAGGGAATCAACCAAACTCCTCTCCCAGTGCAAAAGTGATTTTAATGAAGCCAGCACCAACTACAAAGCCATGTCTGAGGTGCTGGAGGGGCTTCATAAGAGGGTTTCAGAGCTAATTGAATCTGAAATCTAGCATAAAGAGAGGTCCAAGAGCTTGAAGCTAAGCTAGAGGATTTCTAAGATCTCTGTGATGAGGATGGCAACCTCTCTATGAAGAGGCTCAAGGAGATCCCTACCTTCCAGAAGTATGTGGAGAGGTTGATAAACCCTCAAATGATAGGGGCATATGTTGACGTGATTGATGACCTCAAGAAACCCCACCCCGAGCTGAAGACTAGCCCTGCATTTTACGCTGCACCCAATCATCCAGAGTTGGTTGCTCCTCTTCCTTTCCAAGAAGACCTAAATCAAACTTCTCTGAAGGAGGCTGCAACTGCAAAGGTCTTGGTCCAAGTTGGCCAAACTGGTGAGGGACCTGTGGGGAAAGGCAGCGAGCTTGGGGAGGTTGTCCTGGAGGTCGGGATTCTAGAGAATGAGGTCTCGGATGTCACCCCCCTGGCCATGATATCTCCTAAAGGTATTCCCATGTTTTGCAGTGTAGATTCTTTTTGGGAAATTTATCCCCGCCTCATGCATAACCGTTTTGGAATAGCTACCCAGCCTTTTCCAGGACACTTATCCATTTCTGATGCAGCCCTCTTTTTTATCTAACCACATTTCCTTCTATTTTACAAGCCCTTCTAGCGCTGCTAGGGCCGAGGCAACTGGTGGAGGAGGGGTTCCTCACAGCAATTCTGTGCCAATCACTATTCCAGAAGAGAAGGATGATGATGATAATATGCCATTTGTGCAACGCCCATCCCAAAAGTAGCTCCGGACCTCCTTTTGTAATAGCCTAGGACTTTATACACTTGACTCTCTACAATTTCTACATTTTTGAATATTTGCAGAGGTCTGTTTGGGCCTCTACCTTTTTTATGATAGCTTCACCTTTTGCTACAAGTCTGTTTGTGGCCTTTGTTTTCTATAATGCCTTCATTTTCTGTCAATGCCTTGCATTTGCAGCTTTGCTAAGTGTTCTGCTTTTACTTTTTTGCACTTTGAATCTTGAGGCAAATTGAATTTAAGGCAATATACCATAGAATGAAAACTTGATAAGCTTTAGAAAGTTGAATAACTTATCTTTTATTCATGTCTTGCTCAACCTAAAAACTAATAAGGTCGTTGAGTTCGCCATGATGTTTGGTGAGGTCTTTTTAATTAACTTATTAGGGTCTACAATGTTTTAATCAGCTTTAGACGTAGAATTTCTTTAGATGACAGATGTTCCAAGGTCTTAGGAGTTGTCCTCCATCGAGATAGGCGAGCTTATAGCTCCCTCCTTTGTAGACTTCTTGGACTATTTAAGGTCTTTCCTAGCTTTCTTGCAGCTTAGCCAATTGACCTTGTTTGCCAACGTCTGACCTTTTGAGGACCATTTCTCCAATTGTGAAATGTCTTGTTTTCACTCTTTTGTTGAAAAAATTTGTCACCTGCCTTTTGTAAGTTTTGTCTGCTTCCATTGCTTTGTTTTTTACCTCTTCAAGGAGGTCAAGGTCTGTCCTTCTCTCCCCCTCGTTTAAGATTGAATTGTATTCAATCAGTCTTAAAGACCTCATGCCGACCTCGACTGGCATCACCGCTTCTGTGCCAAAGCTCAAGTTGAATGGCATTTCTCCAGTAGTTTTCCAAAGTGTTGTGCCCATAGAAAGCTTGGAATTTCATCTGGCCAAGCAATTTTGCACCTTCTTTCTCGAGCTCGGTGAGTCTCTTCTTGAGTCCTTCCAAGATAGTCCTGTTTGTGACCTCAACGAGCCCATTAGCCTAGGGATGAGCTACAGAGGTCAACCTCTTCTCAATGTTCAGGTTTTCATAGAATGTTTTGAACAGGTCGCCAATGAACTTCCTGTCGTTGTCTGATATTATAGCTCGGGGTATCCCGAACCTGCATATAATGTTTCTCCAGACAAAGGACCAAACTTTTAGCTATGAGATGCTTGCCATTAGTTCTATTTCAACCCATCTATGGGAGTCCTCCATGGCAACAGTTAGGAACTAAACACCCCCCAGTCCTTTTGGGAAGGGTCCTAGTATGTCAATGCCCCAAATATCAAACGGTACTAATGCATTGATTGACTGATACTCTGTTGGTGACATATGTGATTTGTTCCCATGCAACTGGTCGCCCGTGCATTTATATATGCTTTTCTCAATGTCTAAAACCATTGAGGGCTAGTAATACCCTATTCTCAGTATCTTCTTAGCGACAGTCTTTGCTCCTATGTGTGATCCTCATATACCACTATGTACCTCCTCAATGACATATTATCCCTCTTCTTGGCTTAGACATTGAGTAATGGCCAAGTATATGACCTCTTGTATACCTCCCCATCTCCTATTAAGAAATAGTGAGGTGCGCATCTTCGCACTTGGCGAGCTTCTTTTGAGTCCTGTGGGAGATCGCCATCTTTGAGGATCTTGTAGATTGGATATCTCCAGTCTGCTTAATCCTCTATAACCAAGCTCTCATCTTGGCTTATGCTTGGAGAGTTCAACTGTTCCACCAATAGCTCTACATTGGTCCCAATTATGTCTCGATAGACTTTGGGCAATGCATCTGCTTCTGCATTTTGGTCTCTTGGTATCTGCTTTATGAGAAAGTGCTCAAGCTTGGACGTTATATCCCTCACTTGTTTGAGATATTTGATCATGTTGTCCTCTCTGGCTTTGTATTCTCCAATGACCTGGCTGGCTATAACCTGAGAATCTGTTCTAGCATGCAATTTCTACACCTTGAGAGCTCGACCAAGTCTTAGGCCTGCTAAGAGAGCTTCATATTTGGATTCATTGTTCACGATTATGAAGTTGTACTTCATAGAGTAAGGGATTCTCACTCTCTCAGGGCAGATTAGTACTATTCCCGCACTTGAATTTTCTTTCTCCGTTGAACCATCTATATACATTATCCAAACTTTGCTTTCACAGGTGCTTGTGAGCTCCAGTGGAGCCCTTGTGCATTCCTGTACGAAGTCTGTGAGATCTTGAGCTTTAATTGCTTTCCTCTACTCAAATTGAATTTGGTTTCCAATGAGCTCGAGGGACCCCTTCATCGTTCTGCTAGACAGCTCGGGCTCGACTGGAGCTTGTTTTAGTGGTAGATTTGTTAACACTCGTATCAGGTAAGCTTCAAAATATGGCTTTAATTTCCTCGAGGTAATGCTAATGTGGTACAAGAACTTTTCGAGGTCCGAATATCTAGTTTCTGGACCTTTGAGCAAACTACTGACATAATAAACAGTGAATTGTTGTCCTGACCTCGCTACCAATAGCATTGAACTAACTGCTTTCTCTATGGCCGTAAGGTACATCAAGATCTCCTCTCCTGACCAAGGAGAAACAAGTTGAGGAGGCTGCCCCAGGAAGTCTTCCAGTTTGATGATCGCTTGACAGTCCTAGATCCACTGGAAGTCCTTCGGCTTCGTGATGTCATCATAGAATTTTTCTCCTTTGTCTGCCATTTTGCTGATGAAGCACCCCAGTGTTGCCATCTTCCCCGCTAGACTCTAAACCTCCTTGATGTTTCTTGGGGGTTCCATGTTCAGCAGAGCTTTTATCTTGTCTAGACTGGCATCAATACCTCTTTCAGAGATCATGAAGCCCAGAAATTTACATGCTGAAACTCCAAAGGTGCATTTTTCTAGGTTCAGCTTCATGTGGGTGACTTTCAAGGTCTGGAAAGTTTCCTTGATGTCGTCAATGAAATCTTCAGAGGTCTTGGACTTGATCACTATGTCATCCACGTAGACCTCTATGTTCCTCCCAAGCTGGTTTCTGAATACCTTATGCATATCTCGCTGGAATTCTGCCCCTGCATTCTTTAAGCCAAATGGCATTTTAGTGTAGCAGTATGTCCCGACCTCTGTGATGAACAAGGTCTTTTCCATGTCTTCAATAGCCATCCGGATTTGGTGGTATCCATTGTAAAGGTCCAGAAAGCATAGCCACTAGTACCCAGCTGTAAAATCCTCCATCTAATCTATGCTCAGAAGTGGATAGGAGTCCTTCTGGCAAAATTTGTTAAGTGTGGTGAAATCCATGCACATCCTTCATGTCCCTTCTTTCTTTGGGACTACAATTGGGTTAGCCAACCATTCGATGTATACCATTTCTTTTAGAATCCCTGCATCGAGAAGAGCTTGAACTTCTCCAACTATGACCTCATTGCACTTAGGGGCGAAGGTCCTTTTCTTCTGTTTCATTGGCTTAACTCCCGGTTTGAGTCTGACCCTGTGCTCAGCAATTTTTCTGTCCATTCCATCAAGGTCACTAGGTTTCCAGGTGAAGACCTTCAAATACTCTTGAAGGGAATCGACGAGTTTCCCTTTGACTTTGAGAGGCAATGACTCCCAATTTCGACCCCTTTTCAGGGAATTTTGAGTGGAGGAATACTTTCTCTCCTCTTCTAGCTGCCTGAATCCGAAGATTGTCATCCTCTTTTAGGAGATCAATGCATTCCTCCCTCTCGAGCTCAGCTGAGCTCTCTCTATTACCTTCAGTGAGGTAACATTCTGTAGTAAGTTGTCTGTCCCCCTCTAGGACCATCCAAGTGTCTAAAACTTGGATTTTCATGCTATAATTGAGCAAATAAATTTCTGCTCTCAGGTCCATGACCCCCATTCTGCCTAGGATGGCATTGTAGGTTCCAGGGCTGTCGACCACCATCCAATCCATGATTTCAGTGACCTCTTCGTCATTTGCTCAAACTATCGTTGGGACTCGAATTACCCTATCAACATATGTTGTGCTGCCTTTGAAGCTGGTCAGAGCAGGGTCTGACCTTATCAGTAAGCTCTTGTCTATGCCCATATGGTCAAAAGTCTTCTGGTATAAGACATTCACGGCACTTTCATTGTCCACCAAAATTTTGCAAGTTAGGGAATTGCCGATCTGGAGGAATACTGTGAGGGGCTCTGAGTCTTCCCCTCAAGTCCTCTTGGACCTCCTTTCAATGGCATTTCTTTCGCACACAAGAGGTCACTGATTTTGAGGAGCTATTGGTGGCGATCAGCAGGGATCGCGTTCCCAACCAGGAACTCTTGCAAATGACCTTCTTTCACCAGCCTCTCGATCTCCTGCTTTAGGTCGAAGTAGTTTTCAGTGAGATGGCCATGGTCCTTGTGGTAGTGATAGAACTTGGCTAGGTCTGTTATTGGCCACAGGACTCTTGAGAGGCCTGGGCGGCTTCAGAAGTCTTATTTTCTCCGTGACCACCGGGATTTCTGCTAATGACGTTTTGAGACGGGTGGTCACGAGGTCATTGATGGTCTTCCTCCTCTTTTCTAAGGTCCCTAATTTTGATTGAGGGTCTTCCTATCCCTCTTTGATGTTCGTGGGCTCCTTGGATGCCCCTTGTTGTCTCTTTCAATGGTTGAAGCAAAGCCAGGGATCTTCTTCTGGACCGCTGTCTCCCCAGCCTATATCAGTTTTTCAAGAAGCATTTGTGGCTCCTTGATGGTTTTTACTGGCTCCTAGGCCAGCCTAAGGGCTACGTACCCCCCTTGCAAACCTTGTTTGAAAGCAGTGATGTAAATGACATCATTCTTCTACTCGATATCTAGACTGCCTCGTTGTTGAAGCAACTGTAATAGCTTCGGGTGCTCTCTCCGACTTTCTGTTTGATGGTAAAGAGGTAGTTGATATCCTTCTCGCACCTCATGCTGCTCTGATAGTTTTTCAAGAACATCTCTTTAAGTTGTGTCCAGCTTGAAATGCTTGCTTTAAGGATGCCCTTGAACCAAGACTGGGCCTTTTTGGTCAATGTTGACCGGAAAGCTCTGCATCTCCATGTAGGAGACATACTCATCAATGTGCTATTGAGGCTCCCCTGCACCGTCATATTTTACCTCCAAGTGTGGGGCTTTGAATCCTAGCAGCATCTGAGCGGTGAGGATGCTGTGGATAAACAGTGAAGGCTCGATAAGATCCATATTGCTCTGCTGCTCCTGATTGGCTGGAGGAGTTGCTCTCCTCAATGGATTGGGGGCTACCCCTCGAACGTTATTGTTTGTCATTTTGATCAGGCTTCGTCGAGGTGGTATCCTTACTCCAACAGGAGTTTGTAGCCAGCTGCCCTGCTCTTCAGGATCTTGTCTCTGACTCCGCAACATGGCTACTCGGTTGAGCCTGTCCCTAAGGTCATAACCTCTCCCATTGTTCAAGGTTTCCCCAAGGTCGGTCACGGGTTGTGCTCATGTCCGCTGGGACCCTTCTTGCTCTTGACCTGTTTCCTGACCTACTTCTTGAGGTCGGAGGTCATTCCTCACTTCTGAGAGTGGAGGGTGGCTAGGCTGTGCCAATTTTTCCTAGCCTCAAGGAGGTTGTGAATTTCTCTGGGAAGGCTCCGGAGTGTGCCCATTGGACACATAGTCCCGCCCACTGGATACTCTCTCCAAGGCTACCACAATCCGTTCCAGGAGGTCTGCTGGAATAATCATCCGTGTTCTCCCAGATCTCTATGGCCTGGGATTGTTGGTCGTAGATTGGGGATGCCCTTATTCTGGCCTCCCTTACACAGGTGGGGGGCTGATTGGGACCCTCCGGGATGGGCCTAATAGTGTTGGCCGCTGTTGATCCCGTTGGGTGATGGCCCTAGAGTATTGTTGTCGATAGTCTGCACCGGTGGTGGCATTTCTAGCACTGTTTAACCAATGCATAGTTGCGTTCTGTGGGACAGTCTGCCTCGACATTGTGATTGAATCATCAGGCTTTTTCATTTGTTTTGTGTAGGTTAAAAAGCTAAGCTTTTTGTCAGTTTTCCCACAGACGGCGCCAAAAGTTATGGGACTCAAAATTGAACACCGGGTCGCCCCAAAACCGTGATGACATCAATTGACTGCTAACTGAGAAGAAAGAAAGAGATTAGTCATTAGAGGTGGGTTGTGCTTAGGGAAGAGCTCCGATGCCTAAGTCAGTATTCTGAGAGAAATTAGGAGTAGTCAATTCTTAGAGAGACTGTTCTCGTGCATTTTGTTCTATGAACTTGTGGCTTAGTTCGTAGACTGTGTCGAATTTGATTATTATCAAAGAAATATCCATTACCTCCTCCCTTTTGGCTCCTCTCTTACATGATAGTAGGTAATTAGGATAATCGTGGGATCTTGGAATCCCACCAATTGCTCCTGGGATCGTGAAGTTTCCCTGGGTTGAGATATCTTGCCATTCACATCTCTGTCAAGAGCTACGAGCTCGCTAACCAACCTATGGACCAGCTTCACAACTAGCCCGTGGATATCGAGCGTTTCGGCTATCTCTTTTGGGAGGTCGCTCCAAGTGGTGGTAGGCTCATGGGAGTTGTTAGGAGTCGCACACATCTAGTCATGGCATAGAACATATATGAGATGAGTTCGGAGTTACCAGGTTGTGGGTCGAGGTCTGGTGGTGCCTCTCGAGCTTATTTAGGAGGTTGGTGACCTTAGAGGTCAGTGGTAGTAGGTCGCTGCCCACCTATCTTTGTTGACTCTGTAAGTCTAACTTTCAGGTATTGAAGATTAGGATCTTGGGCCCATTTGGGTTGACTTTTATCTGGGTCCTGCCCGTTTGCGTTGACTAGTCCGGGTCGTACCTGTTTCTTCCATCAGTTCTTATCAGTTTAACATTTGATATTGACCCAAATGATATTAACACTACTTTTTAAAAAAATTTGTTGAGATTCTAAAGTTTAGATTTTCTGATCAATAAAAAAAAAAAACTAAAACTAAACTTATTATATATTAAACATCATTAATATATAAATATTATCAATGTTTTTTTTTCAGGAAAGAAACATAAATATAATGTAATGAAATTGGTCTTAAAGTTATTATTTGTGTTTAAATATAAATAAAATATAATAAAATATTAGTTTATTGAAGGGGATTCTAGAAAAGAAAAAAGTAACTTTTTTATCTTCCCAAATATTATTTAATCAACTAAGTATACTTAAAGTTTTTTTTTTCCTCATGGGGACGGTCAATATTAAAATTTTCATTTCATTAAATAATTTAAAATTAAAATTTTCAAATTGTGATATAGATTATTAATTATTAAATAAATGAGCTATTGTACAATTTAGTCATCAAACTTTAACATTTTGGAAGCTTTGGTCCTTAAAGTTTTTTTTGGCCTTTATCATCCCTAAATAATTTACGATTAGATATTTTGATCCTTTTGACTGTGTTTTCCAAAAAAATTCATCGGATTTTGAAGTTAACAATGAGATGACCAAAATGTGTAGTGCATTACCGTCGATATATTGTTAATTTCTTTCACCCTTTGTTATTTTACTCAACCCTTTGTTATACAGTAGGGGGAGGGAATATATGCAAGGTTTCTTTTGTGGATTCTCTCTTCTTTCAACTGTATGCATAGAAAAGCTATAAAAGATGTAAAGTAGAAATGGTTTTCAGTGTGTATTTTGAATAGTTGTTGGTGTTGTTGACTACTTTGTTCTAGTGCTTCCAATAAATGGGGTTGAGGTGGAATGAGTGTCAATATTGATGGACTTATACTTTTGCATCAGTCATGTGTGTCTCTCAGATGTGATTTTTTTTTCTCTCTTCTCTTTTTATAGTTGCAGTTCATGTAAAGAGAATTGTGGGGTTTGAATAGTTTGTTTCTATCGATTTTTTTCTCAGCCTCACCGACGAAAATTTTTTCAAAAAAGAGTCGCAATTGATTTTTGCCAAACTTGATGGAGCTGGATTTGGGAGGAAGATTTCGAAGTTGGATTCTCTCAAAAGGTGTTCTCTTTTCCATTTAAGCTCTCTTTCCATTTCTCCTGTTTATTAGATTAGATTGGGTGTATTTGACCTTTAGTGATCTCTAGTGCCTTTTGGGATTTTGAATCTTGATTTTCTTCTAGTGGTTCACACAGACTTTTGTTTGTTTGTTAGGCCTCCAAACAATATTCTTGAAAAGAGGGACTCCTTGAAGAGTTATTATTTAAGAGTGTATATAACAAAGGGTGAGAAAAAAGGAACACCGTATTGACGATAATGCCTTTCCCATTTTGGTCAGCTCACTGTTGACTTTAAAATTCGAGAATTTTTTTGAAGAACCTGATCAAAAGGTCCAAAATATCAAATCCTAAATTATTTAGGGATGATAAAGGCCAAAAAAAAAAATTTTAAGGATCAAAGCTTCCAAAAGGTTAAAATTTGATGATTGAATTGTAAAATAACTCTTAAATAAATGTATATAAAAGACAAACCGAAAACTTTGATTTTTATGACATTAATGAAGTTTTGAAATTTAAACAAATTTATATAGGAGTATCAATATATTATAATCAATTTTTTTTTAAAAAAAAGTGGTATGTTAAGGGTCTTCTAGAAAGAAAAAAAAAAAAAAACCTCTTTTATCTTCTCAAATATTATTAAATCAACTAAATATACTTCAAGTTTTTTGGGAGTTATTAAAATTTTCATTTCAATGAATAATTAGAAATTAAATTTCCCTAATTGTTATATAGATTACTAATTTTATATATATAAATAAATATATATATATATATATATATTTATACAAAAAAGACAAACTGCGAACTTCAATTTTTAAGACATTAATGAAGTTTTGAAATTTAAACAAGTTTATATTGGAGTAATGTGTCTCTATAAAGATATGCAAGAAACTTTAATTTATAATTTTTATATACTAGTAATGGGCCTCCAAAGGACTATGGATCTTCTGTTATACATTAATTATATCCAAATTATTTAATTTCTCCTTCTCACTGGATAGATTTTAAAATTATGGAGAGAGATGATCAGGAGAGCAAGTCAAATTAGGCATCTAAAGAGATAAAGAGAAAAATATTAAGTTATACTTATTATGTGTAAAAATTCAATTTAAAATATTTTTAGGAATAAAATATTATATATATTAATATTTATAAAATTAAATAATTCAGATATTTAGAAAATAAATTATAACCATATGATTAATTAAATTACTTAAAAAGAAAATAATTGCCACATAAATTAAAAAATTAAATTACTTTAAAAGAAAATAATATTCACATAAAATAAAAAATGTCAAATTTTCATATATGAGCATAAAAAATAGAAGAATATTGAATTAAATAATTAGTTAAATTTAATTTAAATCTAGAAAGTTTATCTTTTAGAAGACCCTTTTTTTTCCCCCTGTAAATGTATATAAATAATTGTTTTGAATCTATTTAACTCAAAGAATCATGTAATATATTTTATTTTATAGAGTGATGTAAAAATATGTAAAAGAAGAGCAATAAAATTTGGAGCCTAATATTTATCTACAATTAAATGTATATTAAAAAATTGAAACAATTTGATTATGTTAACTTCTAATTAATTTCATATAAAACTATATATTACTAATTATTTTAAAAGAATTATAAGGGTACAAAATACTGATTCACCACTAAAAAATGGGTACAAAAATGTATATAAATAATTGCTTTGAATCTATTTAAATCAAAGAATCATGTAATATATATTATTTTATTGAGTGTTGTAAAAAGGTGGTAAGAAGAGCAATAAAATTTGGAGCCTAATATTTATCTACAATTAAATGTATATTAAAAATTTGAAACAATTTGATTATGTTAACTTCTAATTAATTTCATATAAAACTATACATTATTAATTATTTTAAAAGAATTATAAGGGTACAAAATATTGATTCACCACTAAAAAATGGTTACAAAATACTAGACCTAATATACAATATAATTTGAAAATATCTATAATAAATCGTAATATTATATAAATATAAATATAAATATAAACATATACATACATACATACATACATATATATATATATATATATATATATATATATAAAAACTAATATTTCATCAGCCATTATTTATTAATCACTTGTCGTTATTTTGTAAAAATTAACAAAATATTTTTTTTCTTAAAATACCCTTTATACAAGATTTAAAGTTAGAAGAGAGTTTTGGAAAGAAAGATGCAGAGTTCAAACACGGATAATAAAGAAAAAAACCTCAATCAACTACCTAATAAACTAATAATAATGATTTATAATTAATGATTATAAAAGTTAGCTCTAATGCCTTATAAATATTGATGAAGTAAATATGAATTTAATTAATTGTGTCTTTTTTTAAAAAGTGAGTGAAAATTATACATGCATATTTCTCATTTTTAAATTTTAGGTAAATTTTATTTTAACTTGATGGTGAATGACAAGTTAAATTATTTTTATTAACTATAAATTTTTTAATTTTATTATTTTATGTTTTGTATAATAATTATTAATGACTTTTTACTCATCGTGTGAGTTTTTATACTAATAATAATAATAAATCTAAAAGAAAATGAAAGTGGAAAACTGTATAGAAAGTAGTATCGAATAAAACTGATGGGTGGCAATTCCGTGAAAAGCTTGAATCTCAGTGGCATATTCCAACTATCTGATGTTTCCAGTCGCAACACTACGTGTCAGACTTTGCGTAGCTCTATTACTCCGTTTCCCACCATTTAAACAAACTTCTCAAGTCTCAGTCCCAAAGAAACACAATTTCCATCAATCTCCACCGCCCATTCTACTCCACGTCCTCGATCCAGAACACTCCAATCCAACGGCCCATGCTCACCCTGATGACACACTTGAGCCTACACCCTTTAACTATAGTCAGCTTAACCCAACCCTTCACCAACCTCCAGTCCCGGACCCTGACTCGGACTCGACTCACTTCCTTCTTTTATCTTAAGCGTCAGAGAGAGAAAGAGGGAGAGAGAGAGACAGAGCGAGACATAGCCTCTATTCCTGAAGAAGGCCTCGTAGCTAGGGTTTTAAGGATTCCCTTCGTTTATGAGGGCAGGTTTTTATATTTCTTGTGTTTAGAAATTTCAGGAATCGTTTTCGAATTGATAATCACGTCGTATGTACATGTATAGAGAAAAAAGAAAAGAAGGGCGTAATTAATGGATGAGATCTGGGAGAGGGCGGTGGAGACAGCGTTAGACGGCCAAACAGACGTCGGTTCTGTGAGAACCTTAACGTTGGACGGTGTGGTTAAGTGCGTTCACGGTCGTTTACCTCCGCCGTCGTTGTTCGAGAAGTTTCAGAACCTGCAGCATCTTTCGATAGCTAATATTGGGGTTTCATCGCTAGACCAGTTCCCGAGACTTCAGAACCTTGAGAAATTGATTCTATCTGACAATCGAATTGCCGGGGGACTCGAATTTCTTGTCACAGCTGGTTTGAACTCGCTTCGGGACCTCGATTTATCGAATAATAGGATTCAGGATATCAATGATCTCCGGCCTCTTGCGGAGCTTCGTCTTGTTTCGTTGGATCTTTATGAGTGTCCGGTGACAAGGGTTAAGGATTACCGATCTCGGGTTTTTGGCTTGATTAAGTCGTTAAAGTACTTGGATAAGATGGATGCAGAGGAAAATGAGCGACCTGAGTCTGACGAGGAGGAGGACGAGGAGGACGATGAGGATGATCCTGGGAGTGGAGAAATTGATGGCGAGGAAAGGCCATATGGAATGAATAATGGCCATAGAGCTGAAAATGATGGGATTGTTGACGTGGATGAGGATGACGAGAGTGATGCAGATGAGGAGGAGACAGAGATTTCTAGAGGGGCTAATGGGATGCTTCGTGGGGTTTTACATCATCAGTCAAATGGGTTTAGGATAGAAGGGGTGGATGGAGAGGAAGATGACGATGAAGACGGTGATGGTGAGGGCGAGGATGATGAAGAGAATGATTCTGCAGATGAAATTGACGAGGAGGGCGATGATGATGAAGATGTGGTTGAAGTTCATGAAATCGAGGACAGTGATGACGAGGAAGATGGTGTGGAGGATGATGACGACGATGATGACGAAGACGATGATGATGGGGAAGATGAAGAGGTGGACAATGACGAGGGGGATTTTGGGGGGCAAGGGAGTACAGGGAGGTTGACTAGCACAGAAGGGGAAATTGACGGACATGAGCATGGGGAAGATGATGGAGATGATGAGGATGACAATGGAGAGACCGGTGAGGATGATCCAGGTGTTGAGGAGGAGGGAGACTATCAAGTTGATGAGGATGGTGAAGATGAGGTATATTGAATTATGCTTGTTAGTTTTTTACTATTTGGTCTGTTCAAATTGTAGAATGCTATTATGAGTCCCTAATTTGTTTATAGATAGGTTTTTCCATCTATGTTTGTTCTCTAATGAAGTAGTTTTATACAGCTTTGATATGTTTGACATGTGTTGTTGACTGATGACTTCTGAACTAAAAGTTCATCCTCTGGTGTTGATTTATAAATTCTATGCTTTTTTGGCATGGTTCATATAGCTGGCATGGTATCTTGATTCTGCTTTTATATCGCCTATGAAAAGGCTTTTTATCCTATGCTGCTGAAGGTAACCCTTTTTGTGTCTGTCTAACACTAGTATTGGGCATGTGCTTTTCCAGTGAGTTTATGTTTCTACACATGCTCTTGCAGCAGATATGAATGCCCTGCACGCCAAAAAAAAAAAAAAAAAAAACAGAATATCTATAAACTTGTAAGTGGATTTTACCTGCAACTGTACCATTAAAATGCATTGAAGAATAGAAATGGTGTGTAATGCAGTGTTATTTCATTGAATTTTCTGCAATACATGCTTCTATTTGGCAGCAGTCACTGTTATAATATTTTTATGATTTTAGATGTCAGGTAGTTTGGATAAGTTTTAGGCCTTTTTGGTCATTTTGAATGCACCTAATAGCTCTCTGACAGCTGTCCTTTGTGTTCTGCAAGGAATGTGAATTTAAATTCTAATTTCCTCATTGATGGGCATGCTTTTGGAGCAGCCGTTCTTAAAGTTTGCCATCTTTATTTTTTCTGGTTGCTTGGTTGTTTCGGGTTTCTGCAGGAATTTTCAAGCATAAAGCTGCTTTATTTTTAATTTTTTTAAAATTTATCTGCTTCTTTTGGAAGAGTTTTGTGATGTCTTTTGGTATTTTGCTTTGAGATGTCTTATACTGTTTGTGCCAAGTTTGAGATTCATAGAATCTGTCCTTTTGTGGTATTCACGTTGATCAATTTGGGAGATTGAGGATGAATTATTTCAAGCTTTTAAGAAATTTTCCCTTTCCATATATTCATATTTAATTTTCCAGATTTTAATGTTATTAGCAAGTATTTTTCTGATCATTTTTGTATTTGTTGTGGCAGGAAGAAGACTATGATTCTGGATATCTGGTTCAGCCAGTTGTGCAGGCTGAAGGACTAAATGCAGGATTGAATGAAATGCAGCCCGAGCCCGAATATGAAGATACTTTGGCAGAAGACATTGAAGAAGAAGATGATGAGGATGGTGAAGTTCAAGAGCAGGCACCATCATCATCGCATAAGAGGAAGAGAGGCAGGGGCGAAAAAGATAGTGATGATGGTGGGAATGGGGATGAGGATGAGGAAGATGATGACATTGTGGAGTGCACAAGGTCAACGAAATCATCCAAGCACCAGAAGTAATTTTATGAATTGATAGGGTTTTTTTTTTGGCAGAAAAACAGGAATTGGAAAATTAGACTGGATATGGCAGACCGTTAGTGTACTACTATTGTTTTCTATGTTGCATGACAGTCAAGACAATGTTTTGGAGGGAAATTTGTATGGTGATGATGGACCTGAAAGAATGAATGAATATGGCATATTATGATGAAGATGATGATGTGATGTTCAAAAGGTCGTTTAGTGCAATTGTTCCCGCTCTGATTCCTGGTAAAATAGCCGTTGGTTTGGTATATTGTGATTCAAATGGGAAGTTAGTAGGGCGAGTCGAACCCGCTTTAAACTCAGTAGCAAGCAGCACAGCCAAAAGTCCGAAGGAAACTTGAAAATGGAGGGAAAGATAAAAGATCAATTTGGTGTGTATCTCTTGTTTTTCTTTTTTGGGCATTTGTTTTTGAAAAAATTGAACCGAGTAGGCCTCATATAATATAATTATATGGTATATATCGCTTTTTCTCGTACGGGCAGTGGGTTTTGAAACCGCTTGGGGCTTGCTCTCTGGGTTAGTGTAGCTCGAGTTGGGGGGAATAAGGATCGGTGTCGTTTGACGAGCTAAGTAGAATTTGGGGTGCACGTGCATGAGTGTAGTTGGCAAAGCCGCTCGCTTCGAGCCATGTCGTCGTCCCGTTTGGCTGGGCTTTCTTTCTATCTCTACCCAGTCTTTGATCACTAATATATTACACACCAAGTCCTTACCCAAAAAATAAACAAAGAGTCAGGTCTGCTGGGCTTCGACGCTCAAACGGACGCCTCTCCTCTCCTCTCCAATCAGCATCCATGCATGAATGGTCCCGACCCCACTTGTTTCTTTTTTTTTTTTTTTTTTAAAATTTTCTCTCAAACTAATATTTTAAGTGGAAGTAGTTTTTGACATTACATATATGTTTTTGTTTGTCTGTACAGCTGTCGGTCTAGGATTGGGATGCTTGGATACCAGGACCACACAAAAGTCCTAGCGGATTTATGGTTCAGATTTGTCGGTGTGGAAAACGCGGCTCATCTGGATTGGATCGGACGGACGGAGGAGGGAGATGCCTATATAATTGTAGCATGATTCCTACGCCACTTATTATTATTATTATTTTTTCTACTTTACTTCCATTTGTAAATAGAAACACCCCCTCAAAAAAACAAAAAAAAAAAAAAAAATTGTCTTTTATTCCAAATTGTTTTCCCATCTTGGTAATCTTTTTCTTTGGGAAAAAGTGTCAACCTAAATTACCTCAGAAAATATATTTATATATTTATATTGGGCAAAAAAAAAAAAAAAAAACCTCTAAAAATTTTATCCAAAACGGAAAATGGATAAGGGGCATAAGCGAGTAGACACTCTTTTAGATTCCCAAATATCACTGCTGCTGCAGGCCTGAAAGATGTTGCTGTTGTTCACACCGTTAACATCGCCGGCGCCACTTCTCCGGCGGCAGCAACCGCTCGAATTTAGACATGACATGAGCAGGCGACTTAAAGTAGATGCTACAGCAAAGGGCAATGGAATTGCAGAGAAATTCGCGATTGCGGGTGGTATGGTCTCCATACCGGTTATTGGATGGTCTCTGTACACCCTTAAGACCACCGGGTGTGGTCTCCCTCCTGGACCTGGGGGATCAATTGGGGCGCTGGAAGGCATCAGCTACGTTGTTGTGGTGGGGATCGTGGCTTGGTCTCTGTACGCCAAATCTAAAACGGGTACGGGTCTTCCTAGTGGTCCTTTTGGATTGCTTGGAGCTGTTGAAGGCTTATCATTCCTGTCTCTTCTTTCCATTGTACTAGTGTTTGGCCTCCAGTTTCTTGAGCTGGGTTCTATTCCGGGGCCACTCCCAAGTGATCAGTGTTTTGGTTGAGTTTTCTGTCTGAGTTATTCTCATTTTCCTCTTATGTATTCCTCTTCCTCTTCACTTTTGTCTTCAAAATGAAGAGTTCATCAAATATATGGCCTTTAACTGACTTGTTAGGCGTCAATCAACAAATTTTATTTATACTTTAACCAATATAGAGTTGTTAACCACGACTCAGAGAACATTCAACTGAAAAGAGGGGAAAAAGAAAAAGAAAAAGAAAATAGCATTTCACTAAAGTTTTTAATCGCGCAGTCACACATAATTTATGACTTTTCAAACTCATATTTTGAAAAATCAGTTTTAAAATTATCTCAACCCCGTGCAAAATTAAGAAAACAAAGCAAGACGTGCTGAGACTTTGTTAAACAAGGAATACTCCGATGAGATCGTAAGGACATAATGAGTAACGACTAGTCAATCTTGTCTTTGTGAGCAACATAATGACAACGAATCAATTTTCAAAGAATATTGGGATAAGATTGTTAAGACATAACAAGTAAGGAGTAGTTAATAAAGTCATTGCAATCATAAAGACAACAAGTCAATTATCAAGAAATACCCTGATAAAATCGTTGAGACATAACAAGCAATGACTAGCCAATCTATCCATTGTGAATAACAAAACGATAACGAGTCAAAACTCGAAAAATACTCCAATAAGATTGTTGAGAAATAGCGAGCAACAATTATTCAATAAAGTATTTGCGAGCAACATAAATACAACGAATTAATTTTCGAGGAATACAACGATAAGATCATTAAGACGTAATGAGCAATGACTAGTCAATCAAGTCTTTGCAAGCAACATAAAGACAATGAGTCTGATTTCGAGGAAAACTCCGATAAGATCGTTAAGACATAATGAGCAATGACTAGTCAATAAATTCATTGTGAACATAAAGACAGTGAGTCAATTTTTAAGGAATTCTCCGATAAGATCCTTGAGACATAACGAGCAACGACTAATCAATTGATCCATTGCGAGCAACAAAAAGATAGCCCGTTAAAACTCGAGGAATACTTAGATCGGATTCATTGAGACATAGCATGCAACGACCAATCAATCAAGTCTTTGTGAGCAACATCAAGACAATGAGTCAATTTTCAAGGAATACAGCAATAAGATCATTGAGACATAGTGAGCAATGACTAGTCAATCAAGTCTTTGCGAGCAACATAAAGACAATGAGTCTGTTTTTGAGGAAAACTTTGATATTACCTTTAAGACATAATGAGCAATGACTAGTCAATAAAGTCATTGCAAACATAAAGACAGCGAGTCAATTTTTAAGGAATTCTCTGATAAGATTGTTGAGACATAAGAGCAATGACTAGTCAATAAAGTCATTGCAAACATAAAGACAACGAGTCAATTTTTAAGGAATTCTTTGATAAGATTGTTGAGACATAATGAGCAACAACTAGTTAATCAATCCATTGTGAGCAAGAAAAAGACAACGTGTTAAAACTTGAGGAATACTCAAATAAGATCATTGAGACATAAAGTGCAATCACTGGTCAATTAAGTATTTGCGAGCAACATAAAGACAACAAGTCAATTTTCGAGGAATACAGCAGTAAGATCGTTGAGACATAGCGAGCAATGACTAGTCACTCAAATCTTTGCGGGCAACATAAAGACAAGAAGTTAGTTTTTGAGGAATACTCTGATAACATCGTAAAGACATATTGAGCAAAGACTAGTAAATAAATTCATTGCAAACATAAAGACAACGAGTCTATTTTCGAGGAATACTCCGATAAGATCGTTGAGACATAATTAGCAAAAAATTAGTCAATCAATCCATTGTGAGTAACAAAAAGACAACATGATAAAACTTGTGGAATAATCCATAAGGATCGTTGAGACATAAAGAGCAATGCCCAGTCAATCTAGTCTTTGCGAGCAACATTAAGACATGGAGTCAATTTTTGAGGAATACAATGTGAAGATCGTTGAGATATAGCGAGCAATGACTAGTCAATCAAGTCTTTTTGAGTAAACATAAACACAAGGAATCAATTTTCAAGGAATACAATGATAAGATCATTGAGACATAGTGAGCAATGACTAGTTAATCAAGTCTTTGCAAGTAACATAAAGAAGATGAGTCTGTTTTCTAAGAATACTCCGATAAGATCGTTAAGACATAACTAGCAATGACTCGTCAATAAAGTCATTGCGAACATAAAGACAACGAGCTAGTTTTCTAGGAATACTCCAATAAGTTCGTTGAGACATAACAAGCAAAAGACAAGTTAATCAATCCATTCCGAGCAACAAAAAGATAACTAGTTAAAACTCGAGGAATACGCCGATAAGATCATTGAGACATAGTCAGCAAAGACAAATCAATCTAGTCTTTGTGAGCAACATCAAGACAACGAGTCAATTTTCGAGGACCATTCCGATAAGATTGTTAAGACAAAACAGGTAACAACTAGTCAATAAAGTCACCACAAACATAGAGATAACGAGTCAATTTTTGAATAGTACTACAATAAGACCATTGAGACATAACGAGTAACCTAAAGATAACAAGTCAATTTTCAAGAAATAAAGGCATTGGGAACAATAAAAAGACAACAAATCAATGAAGGCATTGTGAACAATAAAAAGACAACGAGTCAAAACTAGAGAAATATTCCGATTAGATTGTAGAGAAATACTACGGAACAACTAGTTAATCTAGTCATTGCGAGAAACATTGATGGTGATCCAACTCCTAAGATCCCTAACAGACCAATCAAAAGATCGAGGGCTGCTAAGTTGAGGCAAGCATTGATCATCTTTGTGCAAAAAAGAGAAGAGTTGCTTGATTTTCAATCTATCTTTGAGGGAGTATCATTTGTTGATGATGAACAACCAAGGCAGGACTTCAATTTTTCGATGATTCAAGAACTTGAAGAAGGAGTTCCAAGTGTTCGAAAAGATCCTAAAGTCCCTTGGGAAGCTTTGGATGGAAGCACAAAAGAAGAGGATGAAACAAGAAGTGGAACAAGGTGTTTGATGAAGGTGAAGACCAACTGGCGCAAGGAATTGGCACCGGTTGTGCATATGAGTGGTGCCGGTACAACCAGTACAAACAGTGCCAAGTGAAGAGCCTGTAGAAAAAAACTAGGGCCAACCGGCTTGGCAATCGACATTGGCCGCCTGGCTAGTTTGGTCCCTGTTTTGCCATTTCGAACCAAATGTGATCCTCGACCTCTTTCATTCGTTTCGACTTGTTTTAATTGACTTCTCTTATTTTGATTAAGGGCTAAGAAGGTTCTTTGACCAATGTAAGACTCTAATTAGGGATTCTTGTTAGTTGGACTATAAATAGTTCCATATTTGTGTTTGAAAGACAACTTTTCATCACAAACAACTTATATCAATTTGAGTGAATCCTTTTGGATCAAAGTCTACTTTTCTTGATTGCTCATCTAAAAATTCTTTTACGGTTCTTAGTTTAACTCTTGAGTTTCAATGCTTGGCTAGGGTAATTAAATTAAATTGAACTAATTCAAACCATTAGATCATATTGGAAGACAGGTGGTCAACGGTACTAGCTTGAATCTATTGATTAGTCTTGGGATTTGATTCTCTATTTGATAGTTCATGAGTTAGGCCAAGATAATGAGAAACTTCAACTTGTAATCACATCATATTTTGGTATCAACGCTTAGGTTTCTGTCAAGAGGTTTGCCTATCTTACTTGCTTTCTTTGTTTAAGTGTTAAGATCATGTTTTCTTCTTTGAAATCTCATGATCTCATGTGATTTTGTGTTTGTTCCTTTACATTAATCTTAGATCTTCTTCTTGTGATCCCTGTGAATTGTGTCTAAGATCAAAAATCGAGGAAAATTCAAAATTTTTTTGGTGTTTCTACTTCATCTCATCTCTACAAAAACAAGAAAAAAAAAAACGAAAAAAAAGAGAGGAAGAGATCAAAGATCTCCTTGAGAAAAAATTGAAAATCTTCTCCAAAAAATTGCTGAATTGTGAAGTTTAATTCTATGTGATATGTTGATCAATTTGATGGGTAGATATTGATTTATGATCTATTGAATTGAATTGCCTACTTATCTACTCAAATTTGTTGATTGGGACACTTGAACACATTGATTTTGATTGAAATTTGGATCACAACTCTTTGACCTCAAGGTTGATGTGATTTCTTGATTTGGATGAAGGTTTTTTTAGGGCTCATTCATACAAGAAATTAATCAATGAAATAAAGGACTCATCAAAGTTTCAAGGGTAATTAGATTGACCTTTGTTGGTAATTCAACAAAAACCAATCTCTTGATTTGGTAGACAATTCAATACCTCACCCCAAAGTGATTGAATGCAATGAATGAAGTGGCTCAAGAACCCTAAGGAGAACTCTCAAGACCACTCATGAAAGATCATGTTTGATCTTTAAGAACTAATCACTCAAAGTGTTTACATGTTTGTAGGTTCTTAGACAAATAACAAGACTAAGTAGTATATATACTCCAGGAACATAAAATGACCTAAATAAAGTGCTAGGGGTGTATGTACTTAACTAACCTTAATACAAGCTTCAAATTACAAAAGGAATGTAAGAAAAAGGATGAAAACTGAACAATGTCATGCTGGTTGGGGGTGCATCCGGCGCCAGCTTGACCACTGGATGGGGCGCTGGATTGCCTTTGGAAAGAAAATCCACTTGTCTATTCACCTGTGTCCGATGTTGGACATGCCACCGGACAGAGGATCGGATAGGCCCTGTTCACTTCTCCAATTGGCTCCATTTTTTGGCTTGTTTTCTTGGCCTTCTTTAGTTCTTTCTTCATAACTTGTCATGGCTTGATTTTGGGTGTTCCATGGTGTATTTTTCAAGCCACTTCAATCATTAATAGCCTTAAACTTGAAGTGTAAATCTTTGTACATAAATCTCCTTGCATTTGTAAGAACACCTCCAAAGGAAGCTTCAAGTTCTTTCATTCTTTGAGCCATTTGATCCAAAACATTCCTCATACTTGAAGCTTCATACTTTTATTTTAAATACAAGTTCAAGTAACAGGCTTCATTGCTTAGCATCAAAGTTCTCTCATTCTTGAAGTGAAAGTCCATAGAAGCATGTTTTCTTCCATAACTTCATCTTCATCTCCATCTCCTTGAACTTCATCTTCAGTGCACCCTTCCTTTGATGGCTTCCATGATAGCTCCACCAATGCTAAGGTAGCTCCTTGATCCATATCAAAGGTGTTTGATAAATTGTCTTTCATCTATTTTCCTTGAATTCTAAGTGTTCGATCATTTACCTTGTGTTCATTGACCATCTTCTTTGAAATTCTTATCTCTTTGATTCTAAATTTTTGGAAAATATGAACTACTTTCTTTGAGTTTTTGATGTTTGATTTGATCACCTTTGTTGAGTATTTGTATACTCTTGGAGTAGCATTAAGAACTTGAAGAAGAGTTAAGAGTGAAAAAAGAAAAAGGGAGAGAGCACATTAGAGCGAGAAAAGCCATTTCAAGTATGATACGCGAGTGAATTGTGAGGATACATATGTTTCATCTATTTTTGTGACTTTAATTTGTAGGTACAATCATGCCAAGAAGAAGTTCGACCTCATCTAATACATCTATCATCGGGAGGACAATGATTTGATGCCTTTTATTAGAGACTTGTTACAACAATTGACACAAGATATAGGAGATTTTGGTTCAAGGATGAAACGGGTGGAAGCAAGAGTGAATGCCATTGACACCCTCTGGCTCAAGCAATGAGAAATTAATTTCCTCAAAGAGATAGAGGAAGGGGAGGCCATGTGCCAAGAGCCCAACCAAGAGAAAGAGTACACCAAGATCAATTTGATGAACCCTAAAATGGAGGAGAAGAATATTGGGGACAATGTCTGGAAGAGGAGCTACATGAGCAAAAGAGAAGAAATGTTAGCTTGGGATCAATTAGGCTAACCATTCCACCATTCAAGGGAGGTAATGATCTGGAAGCTTACATTACTTGGGAGAGCAAGCTGAAGTATGTCTTTGATTTCCATGTCTATCCGGAAGCAAGGAAGGTTAAATTGGCCATTGTTGAATTTTCGGACTATGCCTTAACTTGTGCGAGCAACTAGTGAACAATAAGAGGAGAGCCAATGAAGAACCTATAGCTACATGGAATGAGCTCAACGAAGTCTTGAGGAGATGATTTGCTCCAACTTACTATCAAAGGGAACTCTACCAAAAGCTTCAAACTCTACACCACGCCTCTAAAAGTGTAGATGAATAATACAAGGAAATGGAGGTAGCCATGATGAGGGTCAACATTGAGGAAGATGAAGAGGCTACAATGGTTAGATTTCTTTGTGGCTTGAATAGAGAGATAGCAGATATAGTTGAAGTTTGCCAATTTACTCACCTACAAGATGTGGTAAATATAGCCATGAAGGTGGAGAAGCAATTGAAGCATAAGAGGAGCTCTGTGGAAATCCTATAGTTCATCTAACTGTGGGACTTCATCAACGAAACCTACAAAGACTTGGCCAAGGAAGGATGTAGTGGCAAATAAAGTTCAACCAAAAGAAGAGGTCTACAAGTCCAAGTATCACAAGAACAAAAAGGGCCAAGGAGACAAAGGAAAGGGGTAAGTGAAACTTTTCAAAGCTAGGGAAGTTAAGTGCCTTAAGTGTCGAGGTTATGGACACTATGCCAACCAATGTCCTAACAAGAGGAACATCATCTTGCACAATAGAGACTATAGGGATATAGTGGAGTTGACTAGTGAGGATGAAGAGGAAAGAAATGAGGATGGAGAAGAGAGGCTTGAAGATGAAGTCAGTCCCAATGAAGGTGATTGTGAGCAAAGGGCTAGAACTTAGTACTCAAGCTAGTGAAGAAGAGGACTTGCGAAGGGAGAATTAGTTCCATTCAAGATGCTTGGTACAAGGGCATATGTGTAGTGTCATTGTAGATAGTGGGAGTTGTGTGAATGTTGCAAGTGCCTACTTGGTAGCGAAGATGAAGCTACCTTGCATTGACCATCCAAAACCATACAAGCTTCAATGGCTCAATGATAGGGGGGAGGTGACGGTTGGTAAGTAAGTGAGAATCTCATTCTCAATGGGCAAGTATAGTAATGTGGTGCCAATGCAAGCCCCACATTCATTACTTAGAAGGTCATGGCAATATGTTAGGAAGGTGACCTATGATAGCCACAAGAACAAGCATTCCTTGGAGTTTGAAGGAAGGAAGATGCAATTGATCCCATTGAAACCTCAGGAAGCCAACATGGGTCAAAAGAAAATTCTTGAGAGAATGAAAGAGTTCTATGATAAGAAAAACAAGAGGGAGAATGAGAGAAAAATAGGAGAGAAAGTGAAAGGAAAAATCGAGAGAGAGGGAAAGAAGAAAGAAATAGAGAGAGAAAATGAAAGTGGGTGGAAAAAGAGTGAAGAAAAGAATAGTGAAAAGAAAATGAGTTTCTATGCAAAAGAAGAAGAGTTGAGGAATGTATGTTCAAGCTATAAGCCAATGATTTTACTTATGTACAAGCATTCTTTACACTCCACTTCTTTTGATAATTACATTGATGAATCTCTTCCTGGTAGTGTTTGCTCTCTTTTGAAGGAATTTGAAGATGTATTTTCGGAAATGATCCCTCAAGCATTGCCACCATTGAGAGGGATTAAGCATCAAATAGCCTTGAAATCGGGAGCACCAGTTCCAAACCAAGCCACCTATAGAACTAATCTGGAGGAGACCAAAGAGGTTCAACAACAAGTGGAATAACAACTTTCCAAGGGTTATGTGAAGGGAAGTATGAGCCCGTGTGCTATACCCGTTCTTCTTATGCCCAAGACTTATGGAAGTTGGAGGATGTGTGTTGATTGTTGAGCAATCAACAAAATCACTGTAAAGTATCTCTTCCCCATCCCTAGACTACATGACATGCTTGATGAACTTAGTGGTAGTACGCATTTTTCTAAAATTGATTTGAAGAGTGGCTATCACCAAATTCGTATGAAAGAAGGGGATGAGTGGAAAACCACTTTCAAAACTAAGCATGGTCTGTATGAGTGGTTTGTTACGCCTTTTGGACTTACAAATGCACCTAGCACTTTCATGAGATTAATGAATCATGTTCTTAAAGATTGCATAGGTAAATTTGTTGTAGTCTATTTTGATGATATCTTGGTATATAGTAGATATATTGAAGAACATTTTAGCCATCTAGGGGTTGTTTTTAGCATTCTTAGACAGGAACAACATTATGCCAACTTAAAGAAATGCTCCTTTTATTTGCCTAAAGTGACTTTTCTTGGCTACCTTGTATTTTCAAATGGCATCCATGTTGATGAGGAGAAGGTAAAGGCCATCACAGATTGGAAAAACACCCCAACGTGTGAGTGAGGTAAGAAGTTTTCATGGGCTAGCTTCATTTTATAGGAGATTCGTATCCAACTTTAGTACTATTGCAGCCCCCCTTTCCGAAATCATTAAAGCAAAGGTGAAATTTAGATGGGAGAGTGAGCAAGAGAGTGCTTTTCAATTGCTTAAAAAAAAAAACTTGCTAGTGCCCCTACCTTATCTTTACCCTACTTTTTAAAAGTTTTTGAAATGGAGTGTGATGCGTTTGGGATGATAATAGTTGCAGTGTTAATGCAAGAAAAGAAGCCCCTTGCTTATTTTAGTGAAAAACTTCATGGTGCTACTTTAAATTACACTATATATGACAAGGAAATGTTTGCATTGGTAAGGGCATTGGAACATTGGCAACACTACCTATGGCCAAGGGAGTTTGTCATTCATTATGATCATGAGGCATTCAAGTACTTGAAAGGGTAATCCAAGCTTAGCAAACGTCATGTCAAGTGGGTGGAGTTCATAGAGATGTTTCCCTACATCATTCAATATAAGCAAGGTACAGAAAATATTGTAGTGGATGCTTATCAAGGATTTAAAACTAACTCACTACTCTTGATGCAAAATTGCTTGGTTTAGAGTTCACAAAAGACTTGTCTGTTGATGATAATGCTTTCAAAAATGCCTTTGTTGCTTGTGGAAAAATTAGCCTATGATAAGCATTACTTGCATGATAGCTTTCTCTTTAAAGAGGATAAATTGTGTGTGCCTAAATGTTCTTCAAGAAGATTGCTTGTTGCTAAATGTCATGGGGTGGTCTCATGGGGCATTTTGGCATTTCCAAGACTGTAGATATTCTGATGTGATTTTCTTGTGGGTTGAAGGGTTAATTTCATACACAACAATCAAACCAAATCAGAAAGAAACAAAGGACTCATCAAAGGAAAGTTTTGGGAGATTAGGAAGACCTTTGTAGATTTAACTACAACAACCAACCTCTTGATTTGGAAGACAACTCAATACCTCACCCAAAGTGATTGAGAGCCCAAGGTTTAGTGACTAGAACCCTAAACTGGGATGTTCTAAGAACACTATACAAAAGATCAATTTGATCTAGCGTAATGAAAGTTCCCTAAGGAAATTAGGTTTTCTTGTCTAAGAGTTGGATGTCCTAAATGGCTGAAACAAGAGCCTCTTTATAGCTAACAAAAGCCCTAAATAAACTTAACAAAAGGCTGGGTGAAAGAGCTGCTAAAATTACAAGAAAAAGAAGCTAAAAATGGACCAAAACGTAGCGTTTCGGCAGTACTGTCGAGTAGAAGAAAGAGCTGTCCGACGTCGGCCTCAGGATAGGATGCAGCGTCGGATACCTTCTGGAAATATCGTCAAGGTTGCTCTGCTGATCAGGCATTGGATGGAACTGATCAGGAGCCAGATGATCTGTTTTTCCAGCTTTGTCTCTTCTTCATTTGCCCTTGGGTTCCATGCTTTGCCTTGGCTTCATGACCCAAAGCTGGCCCATGAAGATATTCAGGAGGCCCCATGCAGGTCCAAGAGGCTGCAGGAGAAGTTTCAATGTAATCGGAGTTGATTGGAAAAAGTTTTTGCGGCCGAATCGGAAAAACTGAAAAGTTGTGTTAGCATCAGAATGGGCTCAAAATTTGACGGGTCAACCCGGGACGGTCCAGTGAGTAGTACTCATAGCTATACTGTGATCAAGGCAGTTTTTTGGCCATTCGTTGTCATCTTGATGGACTTTTGGGCCTTTTTTTTAGTTTCCTGTAATTTTTAGAAACTTTTGGGGTCTTTTCATAATTTTTCCTACTTTCGGTTTAGGGTTTATTTATTGCTGTTTTTTTTTATTATTGGCAGACTTTGATGTTTTCGAAACTTTTGAGTTTTCATTCAATAAAAATTCAAGTATCATAATGTCTCAAGAATATTTTCGTTTTATTCTTGAATCGCCCTTTCCTGTAATAAGGCTTTCGAGTGATGATGATTATAGTTGAGGTTCTACTTTTCCCACCATAGTTTCTGTCTTGCGTCAATTGGTATCAGAGACAAGATCTACGATGTCAAGAGTTGATCAAACCATAGCCGCGATTTTGGAAGAATTGCGCAGTAGCCAAGTAGAATGCGAATGGGAGATGCGGCGACTTATTGAGCGTCAGGATCGACAGGATCAGCGATAGGACAAGCAGATGCAAATTCTTCATCAAATGCTGTAGCGGATGATAGTCGCGAATCCGCTAGCAGAGCAGAACGTTGAGCAACCCGCGGGAGGGCCAGTAGTACGTGGCGGCAGCATAGGGAGAGGCGGTCATAGGAATCCAGGGGCGGCGGCTAGGGTCGACCACATGCCGCGATGGGATTCAGGAATAAAACTTGAGATTCCGCAATTTATCGGGAGTTTGGCGCCGGAAGAATTTTTGGATTGGTTGAGCACCGTAGATGAATTGTTCTCGTTGAGAGAAGTCCCTGAGGATAAGAAGGTA
>JAOXNR010000001.1:19905058-19915863 GCA_028571225.1 Parsonsia alboflavescens | reverse complement strand
TCCTCCTTGATGTCCTCTATCATCCATATGTTGAACACTTTCCTTGGTTCAGCCTCCATTGATGGTTGTGCTTCAAATAAAGTTGTAAAGTCAAGCATTTCTTGTCTTCCTTGCACAAATGTAATTAATGCTTTCCTTAACCTATTGCTCTAGCTCTTGTGATAGGTCCAGCTGGTATGATTGGCAATGAATCTCCATCACTTGGTAGTCTAAAGTCGAACATGTCATGATTGGTAGTCTAAATTAGTTTGATATTAGAATCTTTACACTTTGTATATGGTAAAATATAAAAAATAAAAGACTACAAGGATGAAAAGGAACAATTAGGTATCTAAATTCGAAAATTATTTACTACAAATGTGATTTCCTCGTTTTAGCTTTTCCTTAAAACTTCATGTCAATAAAAATTTAAAAAAATTGAAAAGAAAAATAAATGGTTCTATCTGAAACCCCCTTTTTTAGATCCCCCATTAGCATTACATGGAGTAACACAAAAAGGATGAGGTTCAACAAAATAAATGGCTCCAACATGATGCAGGACAATTTTTTGGATCGGGATCGTTCGCAATTATCTGACAACAACCGAATAGGAAAAGAAAAGGGATGTTCTGTGTGATCACTCACGATTTTCGGATGTTTTACGTGATCACTCAAGATTTTGGCCTAACTTGAATTGCAATTCAAAACCAAAAGTTAAGAGAAAGAAAAGGAATTTCGATTCTTGGAATAATGTTGAAAAACAAAGCTTCTTTAAAACTAAGACAAAATGAATTTATAACCTAAATCTATCCTAAACCTAATTGGAATTAATTAAAAGAATCCTAATCCGATTTAAATAAAAGAATCCTAATCCAATTTAGAAATAATAAAAAAAAACAATAAAATTACTGAAATATCCCTAAAATATAATTAAATTCAAAAAACATAAAAAATGCCCGAAAACCCATCTAGATGGTCCCAAATGGCTGAAAAACATCATAGGTCATAGAAAATCTATGAGTATTGCTCATTGGGCCGTCTCCAGCATCCCAGTCTAGTTTCAAGCCATTCCGAGACAATTGGACTGGCCCACATCCTAAGATAGAGGATCTGCATCTGTCCTTGAGTTGGATCGGTTCAGATGTCCACATCATACTCCCCTTCCTCTGAAAGCTTGTCCTGAAGCTTGAATTCGCACCTAACAAGGATTCCTTTTCCTCGATCATATACTAAATAGGTCAGCTTTGCCCCTCCTAGTTTATCACTGACGAATGCAATTGGTCTTCCGTTTTGGCTAAGTTCTCCCCCAATCCCAGTCTTCGAAGCATCACAAGTGACTTTGAAAACCTTGTTGAAATCAAGAAGAATCCAATCTTCGATCACAACATACCCTAGAAATATATGTTTGTCCTCTTCAAAAAAATCCTCATCATCTACATCAAATTGCTGAAGCTTTAGCTGTACTTTATAGGCCTCCGAGATGAACTGTGATGTGGGCCCATACTGGAGTAGCTTGAGAGACCTAGATGGTTCTGACACTTGGGGCTCTAGTAATGTAGACGAAGTTTCAAAATCGTCACCATTGTCATCCTCCTGAATTTCATGACAGACAGGTCCGCCTATAGGTCTTTCAGTTGATTGGGAATTTCCATTCAGTGATAGATTGAGAACTGACTCTTGATGGGGCTACGAATCGAGGTCAAAATCGAGCTCCTTTTGGATCGGTATATCTTCAACATTGTAGACTTAACCCTTTTTCATTGTCGTCAATACCTCCACATTCTTGTCAAGGTTGAAAATAATTTAGAGCTTCTAATCATGCCGTTAGGACCTGTAACAACTCCATCACATCACAAAGAGAAGATTCCTTGTTGTTTCACTCCATTCTGACAAAATTTTCAAATTCCAACAAAATTTTTGAAATTCTGACAAATTTTTGAAATTCTAACAAATTTTTGAAATTTTGACAAAATTTTTGAAATTCTGATACCAATCAAGTTTAATTCGAATGAACAGTAAAATCAATAAACAGTAGCAGAAAACGATAAACAATGCCGATGAATAGTATCGGAATAGTGATGGTGAATAGTGCCTATGAACAGTGTGATGGCAACAATTTCGGAAAACTTTCGGAAACTCAAACTTTGGATGATCTAAAATCAAGGCTTTGATACCAAGTTAATGCAGGCCGAGTTTTTGGATCGTCCGCAACTACCTGACAACAATCGAACAGGAAAAGAAAAGGGATGTTTTGCGTGATCACTCACGATTTTGGGATGTTTTGCATGATCACTCACGATTTTGGCTTAAATTGATTTGCAATTCAAAAACCATAATTAAAAAGAAAGAAAAGGAATTTCGATTCAACGAATAATGTCGAAAAACAAAGCTTCTTTAAAACTAAGACAAAACGAAATATTTATAACCGAAATCTATCCTAAACCTAATCAGAATTAATTAAAAGAATCCTAATCAGATTTAAATAAAAGAATCCTAATCCAATTCGGAAATAATAATAAAAAAACAAAAAAATTAGGAAAATATCCTTAAAATATAATTAAATCCGAAAAACATAAAAAATGCCCAAAAACCCATCAAGATGGTCCCGGATGGCAAAGCTATGAGTATTGCTCATTGGGCTATCTCCAGTAGCCCAGTCAAGTTTTAGCTCATTCAGAGACAATTGGACCGGCCCGTATCCTGAGATAGAGGATCAGCATCAGTCCTTGAGTTGGATCGGTTTGGATGTCCACATCACAACATGAGCCTAACTTTAATAGAAACAAAAACAGAACCTGAAATCCTAGCAGTAGATTTAGGATTTATAGTTTACATCCTAATAAAACTTCTAATCAGGGAAATTGCTTCATTTAATTAGTTGAGGTAAAATTCTATTCCCCAAGTCACACAACCGTTAAATTTGCATTGTTTTACAGTAATGCAAGCCTTTCCCAAAGCCAAGAACCATTTCCTAACCCAAAATATGAAATAAAAACAGTTTGAGCAAATAAATTATTTTAACCTATAAATCATAACATTGATGTGGAAAGGATTACTTTCGTCAAACATTTGTTTTGTTATCATTTCCGCAACTTGATAAGCAATCAGATTTCAAGGAAATCCTCCTTCACTAGCTAGTTCAGAATCCTATCAAACCTAGGCCTCATTTCTTGGTGAAATTCCCCCTTTTCCACACAGTTAACGTTTTCATTCTCAATTCCTAAGGTATTTCAGTTCAATCAAAGGATATTCTGCATCAATTAGCTAGGCCTTGTGCTAGAACTGTATGTCACCAATCACATGACTAGGGAAAAAGTAGGAAAAAGAAGAAATGCCTAACTAGGAACAAATATAGCATTGATTTGTACATAAATATGTTAAATTTTATATCTATTTTATGTCGTTATCTTATATAACTTAGCTTAATTATATCATTTTAGATGTATTTTACTTCCCTATCCTTGATTTTTATTTGTAGGAACATTTAGTTGAAAAAGGCTTGAGAAAGTACCAAGTTGGCACGAAAATCTTATCCAGAACAGATCGTGGCGCAATAAAACAAAGCAACAGGTGTGCCAGCAAGCCTTCCAACACCAGATAGCTCACTTGAACCCACATCCAGCACTGGACAGGTCTTCGGATGCTACACTGGATCAATACTGGAAAATGCCCAAATTGTGAAAATAGGCCATCCAACGCCGGATAGCCCAAGTCGGCCCTAAACGTCATTGACCGACAATGTTGACCACTGCGAAGATTTTCAATTTTACTAGGATTTGATTATTTTTTATAAAATATTTTTTGTATTAGGTTTCTATTTTATTATTAGAATCCTTTTAGGTTATTATTTATTTTACGGAGTCTCTACTCCTATAAATAGGTTCTTTTCATAGTTTTAGGGACATGAGTTTAAAGATTGATATCCCGAACACTTCAAAAGACAAAGGACAGATTTTCTCTTTCTCTTTTCTTATGTATTTTTGGTTTTATTAATCATGTCTTGTGAGTAGTCCTCTTTTGTTAACAAGAACAAGAAGTAGGTTATTTTGATATGTGGTTATGAGATTTGGTGTGTTTTTCTTATAAAGATTTGATCTTTATTATTAAGTATTTGTGCAATTCTTGTTTTCATCTTATTAATTATGTTTATTGATTTGGATTGATCACATTGATGATTTTGCATGATTATATTGCTAGAGTTTAAATATTATTACTAAGATTGATAAATCCATAGGTATCAATTATTATTTAAATTCGGTTTGACTAACAACTTTCTTTGGCGATAGTGAATTGTATGAATCAAATTGAATGAATTAAAGTTATTTTGTTTATGTAATTTGACTTTGGTGATGCCTTCATGCTTATGCAATTTACTTGATTAAATTTATAGTTTGCTACGACGTAAGTTTAATTGATTAAATTAGGGATTTTATTTCTCGCTACGAGAAGTAGATCTATTTAAAGGATAGAAATTTGAGCGTTAAGACAAATTCTAAAATCAACTGTTTAATTGTGTTATTTGATCAATGATTGGCCCTAGAGCAATTGACCTATAACAGCTTTCTTATCTATATTCTCCTTTTTAAATTGGCTTTTAAATTCTTTGTTTGATTTTTTTTTATAAAATCTTTCAAAAATTCTCCCCTTTTTGTTACTTATTAATTGGTTTTTATTAAAATGAAATTCAATTCCATTTGTTTTGGTACATAAGTTTAATTTCTTTGTGTTACAACACACGATCAAACATCACTTAACGAAAATATTTCATCATTTTTGCCAAAGAAAGATGACCTGAAAGGGCAATGAAGGAAGTCCCATTGTTATACAACAAAGAACATCAAAATTATTTTCCCAATTGTCAACTCACCTAATTAGAAAAATATCAACAAACAACTCATATTACATTGGTACTTGTGAGAACCATAAAAGGCACAATCACTTAAATGTTTTCCGTTTCGTCCTTCTAACCTTTTAAAGAAATTCTTCATTATAATTTTACAGAATTCGTGTAATCAGAAAACTTTGGGAACAAGACACATAGAAGCAATTAAATGCCCTAGATCATGAAATACCATAGAGAACTTAGTGACACAGAGCAAGCAGTATACAAGTATAAACATGACTAGACACATCCTTCACTTTCTCAATCTATAGAACATTTTTAATATTCGATTTACTTGCATAAATAGAAACCCATTCCAAAAACCCCATTGCATTACAAAAAAGAAATGGAGAATTCTACAGAAATTTTGGTTAGATTTTTTTTATCGCAAACTCAAATATACAAAAACTCATTTCAACCCCAAAAGTGCAAGTAAAGGAAACCAAACAATCAAAAGAAAACCACAAAAACAAATCAGAAGGGTGATTAGTTGACAAGAATATATCCAATAGTTAATTTTTAACACATTTCCGATTCTTGTATGATTGGAATCTAAATTCAAAAGTTGCAGAATTTTCCTTTAGAGGGCAACTGTAGCAGAATTTAATATCAAATATATCTAAACTTCCAAATCCAAAAAAATGCTAGTTTTCATTCTTACATCTGCTTCCCATAGTTAGAAGAGCATATCGCCGATAACCCTTCTCGACAAAACCGAACTGAAGATGTCTGAATAGCAAAGTCGTAGAGTTAAGCATGATTCCCATTTGCGTTAGAGGACTCGAAAATACAACGATTCATTTTCCTTTTTTATTCAAGATTGTTTAAGAGATTTAGGTAGATTTTTCCTCTTGAAAATGGCTTTTGCACATGGAAATTTGAGAGAAATATACAAAAGAGAAGGAAGAGATGGCTTTCTGTGTAAGAATTGGATTTTAATGGTTGTTAAAAATTCTGATGATAGGACCACATGATAATAATTTCATATGGAGGAACGCGATTAATCGGTTGCACCAAATGGATATGTTGACGTGGTGCGCCGGATGCATGGAACTTGTCTCCTTCTTAAGTCATTGAAAGTCCAAGCATTAAACTATAATAATTCAAAGACATTTCTAAGCAGATGTAAGTTATCAGTAAAGTATAAAAAAACAATTCTAAATTTCAATATTCCGTAGATATTTATGTTTAAATCATGAGTGCTGTTCATATGAACGGGTTCATTTTATCTCAAGTACTTGGGACAGGTGTGCGGGAAGTGCCATTCTGGTCAGATCAAGCTCTTTGCCCTACTTGATCTTTTCAATTCCATTCGAGAGGACGAATCAGATGTAGGGTTTCTTTCCAAATTAAAATTTCTTTTTTTGCGCCTTCAATTTAGCTCATGTAACTATGATTTACAGTTCCACTGGAATTCCTGAAATTGGTGATTCTTGTTGAAATCCATATTAGTAAAGATACAGTCTTTTATCATTTATAAGTTTATATAACTAAGAGGTTCGTAGGGATCTCTTTCTTTGTCATTGGTCTTCTGATTTCATTAAAAGAATTGTTTTCTTTGCTGGTTGCTTTTGAAGTTTTTATATTGTTTGAGTTTTCAAACACTTGTATTTATCCCTTCACAATATAGAAGGATAAGAAGATGCGGTTTTACAGACTCATCAAGTTATGCTTATGGATCATCAAATTTCGTTTCCTGCCTCCAGAATTCTATTTAATCTTTTTCTTCAATTGTCTAAATTACTGATGTCTTTGGCAAGTACTTCCTATAGATGCGTTGTTTCTTTAATTAATTAGGAAAGCTTTTCTCAGAATCTGATTTACAATTTTGCATTACTATGTAGTATTGAATTCCAGGTCTCCAGAATTTCGTGTTCTCGAGTTTCAATTCAGTTAACATCAATTATGGTTGTGAAGGATTCTCTTTCCCTTTTTTTTCCTCTATGTTTCTTCTTTTTATGAAGGGGAAAAAACTAGGGAATGGGACCTCAATTTTGAGGAAGAATCAATTTGCTGAAACTCTAGATTGAGACCAGGTTTCATATGCTTCGTTGATTATACTCTCAATTTTTTATTGAGACAAAATGGGTACGTTAGTCTATAAGATCTTGCTAAACTAGAGAAACTTAAACTATAATTCATAGATCAGATTTCTATGAAGCTGAATCTTTAGGCATTATTGAACTTTAGATTGGCCCAGGTTAATTTGCATTTGGATCATGTGTCCTGTTCTGTGAATGTTTGTTTGCTGTTGCATTTATCGAGTGAGTCGGTTGGACTTTTCCTGATTTTCCTGCTCAAGAAATAACCAGACTTTTCACTTTGTATCACATATTTGTACTTGTTGAGCCTGCCACCATTGTCGAATGATCCAGTGAGGATGTTGTCCAAGAAGTCAAGAAGAATTGTATACTAATGGGCATCATGTTCTTATATTTTGAGTCTATTTTGTGTTACTTGTTTAATATGGTGTTTTTCATATTTTATTTTAATTTGTTTTAGTTTCCAATCTTTTAATTTGCAGATAGATATTTTATATTTTTGCATGATTTTCTTTTGTCGTCCTTTTTTAACTTTTCATGTGTATTCACTAATCATAAAGTGCTCAAAATGATTATGTTTACAAATCTGTCTTCCTTATCTGCTTTTTTGTCTTAAGCAGCTTAACTACTTGAATTGTATACAGAGTTTGATGATGGAGTTATGTTAGCTTTTTTTGGCTTGAAGATTCACTTATTAGGAGATGACCCTGTATACTCTTAGATGGTTTTCTGCATCAAATTCAAAATCTATGCTGGCTATTAAATAAGCTTTCTTTAGGAGTGTCCATCAATATAATTTGGCTTCCTTTGCAGGAGAATGGTGGATTTGTTCTTGTTTATTTCCTTGCTTTTTTTGTCGTCTTGCTTGCAATATGATCTCTGATTCTAGGTTTCACTAGATGAAGCTATTTCAGAAAGAAGTGAGTTTTGTTGATGCGCTATGTTCTTTTACTCTATCTGAATTTAATTCAGTTCATCTGATGCTTTCCCTTACAAAACCAGGTGAATACATGAAACTATCATTGCCCAAAATTTTCCTCTAGTGCAATGCAATGAGTATCAATGCTCTATTTTTAACGAGATCCATGATTTACTACTCCCGATACATTCCGTCTTAGAATGGCTATTTTCCTTATAATGCTATATCATTGTCTAGCATGCATACATAGTATGCGATTTGCTAATTGCAACTTTGCATGTTTGAAGAGAGATTGAAGGACAAATATTCTTGACATGACTGGTTTTAGTTTCGTCGCTTGAATTCTTTAACTAACCACCACAATCCTGCCTCTGTTAAATGTGTAAATTTGTTCATAAAATGATTGTTGAACGAAAGCCATTAGATTGATTCAATTGTTCTTGGGAGAATTTGTATCCAAACAAAGGTAATGGTCCAATTACTATTAATCATTTTCTTTCTTTCTGTGTTTCCTTTCAGCTTCTTTTGTGGGTCTCTTTGCTTGGAGAGTGGGTGTATCTTTGAAGGATCCAGGTCCTGTGCTTCCTTCACTATCTCTAACTGAAAATCCAACCAAGAACATAATGTCTTCTTGCAATTGGACCTGTTGTTGATGAGAATCCAACTTCAAGAGCACAGCCTATTTGTTGATTTGAATTGTTGATTACCTTCAAGATAACTTTAGGAAATATTTCAACAATTCCATCATGTTGCACATTTGCTCCACCAAAATCATAAAAGACAAACTGTATTTCATCTTAATTCTTAAAATTATGACGACCAGTCTGACAAGAACCAACAAAGGATGAAGAAAACTGATCATTTTGAAAATTTCAAATCTCCGAGTTTCAATCATTTAGAGATTCAAAGATTTTAAATATCTAACTAGATTGGATCGCTGCTGTAGTTTGGATCCTTTTTTTAAGCGGGATCAGCATGAAATGGTGATGAACTCATTTTTTTCAGTCCTTGGTTAGCTGTTGATAATTTAAAGTTGCATGTCTTGAAGTCACTCTATTCTCTGCCATCTATTAGAGGGATTGCTGTGGTAAACCTTGTCTGCAATGGAATTTCCTCCCCTTTCCTTGAATGGAAAAACCGTGCATATTGGACAATGATTGTGTCTTCCTCATCATACTGCTTAGTTTTACGTGTTTATTACCTTATGCAGAAAAGAAGAACAAAATTTAGATTATATTCTTCCTGTTGGTTCTATGGAGTTTTTAATAGTTATTTTTAAAATAAATTTTTAATAAATCACATTCATTAGAAGAGATGTATTGTTCTAGAAGATGCTGGAAAGGACAATCTAGTATTGTTTTCCCTTGTAATTACCTTTGTGATAATGTGCTTTTCATATCTGCTGGCTCTTACTTGATGGATGATTCAGTGTGTAGTTGCTGTTCAAATAACACATTTTTTGATTGCAGTCAATGGATCGTGGTAAGAGGGTTGGTAATTTTCTTGGCCTAAAGAACAATAAGATCTACATGGATCTCAGGGATATTATAAGAGAGCATGCCCTGTCTTTTCTTCCTGCTAAGTCGCTTTTCCGCTTCCAGAGTGTTTGCAGAGACTGGAAGTTTCAGATTTCGAGCCCATTTTTTGCTCACAACCAATCACTCGCTTTTCATGACACTTTGGGCTTCTTTTGCCAGACTCCTGGAAATCCGGTGTCATTTGTTTCTTGTGACCCAACATCTTGTGGTGTACCGGATCCCTCTTTAAGGTTTCTCCCAGAACCTGTTGAGATCAGATCGTCATCGAATGGGCTGCTCTGTTGCCAGTCTTGTACTGGGGATAAGGCTTACTACATTTGCAATCCTGCTACCAGGCAGTGGAAGAAACTTCCGAAACCTAATGCTGATCATGGGTGTGAACCCGCAGCAGTGCTTGTATTTCAACCATCACTTCTGAATTTTGTTGCTGAGTACAAACTAGTTTGTGCTTTTCCATCCAATGATTTTCAGGATGCTCTTGAATTTGAGATATACTCCTCAGCAGAAGATTCTTGGAAAGTTTCAAGGGAGATCTGCTTTGTTTCTGCAAGTGCTGCTCCGTTATGTGGGGTTCGTGATGTGAATAATAATCTCATTCATTTGAAGGTGAAGAAAGATGGTGGTCGTAATGCTATTATTGCTTATGATGTAAACAAGGATAGGTCAGAACTTCTCCAGGACTGTTATCTTGATGGAACTCCTGGCTATCTGAATGGAAAGCTTTGGTCAGCCATTATCAGTGGCCATTCGATAGTACTCCGTTTATTGGCAAATCTTGACTCTAGCACAATGACATTGGGTAGTTATACCAAAATATTGAATGAGACAAAAGTAATAGTTGTGGACGGCAGGGTAAATGGAAACGACGTATGTGATACGATATTATTGTTTGTTGGTGAGTTGATGGTGCTCAAGTTTGGGACTAAACTATACTCATGCGACTTGAGGACGAAGGAAATTAAAGCATTGGGTGAATCCTCCTTACAAACTGGAGGGAGGATTGTACCATATGTGAATAGTCTTGTCTGCATCTAATCGACTCTCTTTCTCCCCAGCTGGTACTCAGCTTAATATTCTATTTGCTGTCCTAGCTTGAATCATCTAGCTTAACCAGGTGTGACCGTCTCTGTTTTTACTGGGATGGTGGTACATTCATTCTATGTAGATTATGTATTTCTGGGAATTTTGCTTTCAGTTTATCCAATTACAACAGTGTCCCTTTTTTTTTTGATAATTTTTTTTATAACAGTAATAAAATAAAATTACTCAAGATTATAAAAGTTTTTGTTGTTCTGCACAGGAGGCACTAGGCTTTATGTTGGAGAAATTCTTAGGCGGATTATGTTTCAAGAGTTTGTAATCTCATCAAAACGTTAATATAATTATAATCCAACGTGACTCACCATGAAGTTACTTATTGTCTGATGTGATTTCAAAACTGAAAT
>JAOXNR010000001.1:19894364-19904958 GCA_028571225.1 Parsonsia alboflavescens | reverse complement strand
AAACGTTAATATAATTATAATCCAACGTGACTCACCATGAAGTTACTTATTGTCTGATGTGATTTCAAAACTGAAATGGTTTATGCAAGTCAATCAAAGACATCCATGTGAGATCAATTCAAGATTTCATTAAGAGGTTCAAGTTAGATATCGATAGATGATGATTGTCTTTTTGTATGTCCAATAAGTTTGAATTTTATCAATTCTATTACATTATCTAAGTATTGAAGAACTTAAGACTTTGGTTAAGAACCCTATAAGGGTTCTAGAAAAACACTCAAGAAAAAAGAGTTTGATCCACAAGGATTTCTCTCAATTGAAATAAGTTGTTTGTCCAAAAGTTGTCTTACAAAATTCAAATAGAGACCTATTTATAGTTCCATGAATCAGCCCTACTAATTGATTAAAGACTTTGCTAATCCACTAAGATAACTTGAAAGACAAAGAAAAGTTAATAAACGTAAGTCGAATCGTCAAAATTGGATCAAGGTTGCATTAGGGACCAAAATGGAAAAAATCAAAGTTTAAGAGGCAACCAGTGCCAGTGTGCAAGTCGGTCCTAGCCCCGGTTCTTCTCTAGAAATATTCCAGAATGCTTCAATTCGTTTCTCTATGTCACCGGTCCACTTGAAACTTTGACCGATGTCAGTCAGGTGCGCCGATGATGCACGAAATTCATATCAAACACTTGATCTTCCAATGCTCCTTCCACTTGATTCCTTGGCACTTTAGGGACATGTTCTTCAGTTTAAACTCCCTCCTCAAGTTCTTGAATCATTAAACAAGTGAAATCCTTCCTTTGTTGTTCATAATCTATCAATGATAGTTCCTCAAAGATTGATTGAAAATCAAGTAACTCTTCTCTTTTTTGCACAAATGTGATCAATCCTGACCTCAATTTGAATGTCCTTACCCTTTTAATTGGCCTAGTAGATATCTTAGGTGTTGAATCAACATCATTGTCATAAAAATTTTAGACTAGGAAGTGTCTTTGCATAAGTCCATACGTGAAAAGAATGCCTAAAGTATTCTTTATCTCCATTAACCAATTCGTGATATGAATAGAATATCATAAATGGTTTAAAGTAAAAATAGGCATCATTATAAATATTTAAAGAAAAATAACTCAACAAAGGAACCTTGGTTTCTGTGATTTGAGAATTGATGGTTGTAATTAAATCAAGAAAAATGGAAACATATGTGTAGATGGCGCATTTATATATGTATTTTTTTTTGGTGATGAGTTAAAAAAAAAAAAAATGCAGGAGTAATTACAGGTTGTCTCGGAGCCAATGAAGAACCGGTAAGAGGAATAACGGACGTAGTGTCTAAATTAGAGGGTGTTTAAAGGAGAAGATTTGGAGAGAGAGAGTGAGAGAAGAGAAAGGGTCCTTCTTTGTAGGAAGCGAAGGTGGGGGAGGAAGGCGTAGATATGGAAATTTTACAATGAAACAGTTTCCCTCTCTCTTGAGATCCCTCCCAAAGTTTTCTTCAGGTAAATTAATTGTCTTAGAAACAGTTTTTTTCTAGCCTCCTCTTCTTCTCCCGGCCTTGATTCCTTCATACATGCAAACATTTGATGAAATTGATAATTTATTAAAATATATGAATGATTTGGAGCCAGGATATTTAAGAGATCACAGGTTCCTGCCTGCATGCCCAATTAATATTGTTTTTTTGGATTCTGGTAAATTCGGAATGATGATAAATTTAAACACAGCAAGAATAATAATAATAATAATTTTTTAATTGACCCTAATATGTTGTTTTTCAGGGGCATTAGATTGTTGTGACCAACCGCTGGGGGAAAGGTTGAGTTTCCGGCAGGCACTCCGGGTTTGTGTCTTGACGTGAATCTGACATTGCCGGAAATAATGGCATCCCCTGAGTCTGCTCCATCTACAAATTCACCTTCCGATTCTGATTCTGATGCACCTGAATCAGAATCAACAAATTCTACCTCCTCCTCCTCTTCTCCACCACCTGCAGACGCCTCACCACCATCACCCCCTCCTTCTTCTCCTCCTCCTCCATCTCCTGAAAGTAGCCCACCTCCCAAAGATTCTTCTCCTCCTCCTCCATCACCTACACCCTCCCCGCCTCCTTCAGACTCTAAATCTCCATCTCCATCTCCATCTCCTCCTCCGGCCACCCCTGCAGGATCTCCACCTCCACCATCTTCTTCTTCATCCAAATCACCCCCTCCTCCTCCTGACAAAAACGATGCAGACAAACCTTCCCCTGTCTTTTCCCCTCCTCCTCCTGATGCTATTTCCTTGCCAACACCCCCACCTCCCTCAGAGAAATCAGTACCATCTCCACCCGGCCACTCTCCAAAATTATCGTCTCCTCCACCTCCATCTAAGTCCTCAAGTACTCCATCTGCCTCCGGTGCATCCTCTCCGTCTTCTTCTGATTCTCCCATAAATGCCATAATTATTGCTGGAATTATTATTGGGGGTGTATTGGTTATTGGTATGCTCATTGTTTGCGTAATTTGTACTAGGAGAAAGAAGAAACAGCCATACTACGTAGATAATGGACGCCCGTCTAAACGTAAGTTTAAACCAAAATAATTAAAAAAATTTATTATTATTGTCGATTGATTAATTAAATAATTAATTTGTTGATTAAATATATTGTAGCTGGGGATCCATACTACAATGGCTCCACACCCACACAATGGAACAGCCCCCAGCCAAGGGACCATATTGTTAAGCTCCCACCACCACCGGGTATCATGGGGACGCCTTCTCCATTAGGGGTAGTTGGGCCCGGGGGCTGGGGTGGTGGTCCTCCTCTTCCTCCACCTCATGTAGCAAACACAAGCAGTGAATTCAGCTCCGGTTACTCTGGTCAACACCATATGCACATGGCGCCTGCATCCCCAAATATGGGGGGAATGCCTGGGGGTCTTGGGTTCAGTAAGAGCCAGTTCACTTACGAGGAGCTGGCGGCAGCCACGGGAGGATTCTCTCAAGTTAATTTATTGGGTCAAGGTGGTTTTGGATTTGTACACAAAGGTCTTCTGCAAGATGGGAGGGAGGTTGCGGTTAAGAGTTTGAAAGCAGGCAGTGGTCAAGGAGAGAGAGAATTCCAGGCTGAGGTCGAAATTATTAGCCGTGTCCATCATCGTCACCTCGTGTCTCTGGTTGGATATTGCATCTCTGAACAACAAAGAATGTTGGTGTACGAATATGTTCCCAACAAGACATTGGAGTTCCACCTACATGGTATATACCATAACATTCATATTTCAGATTTTTTTTTTTATTTACATAATGCATTCTCATTTCTTTAATATTGTAGGGAGGGGACAACCAGTCATGAACTGGGAAACTAGGATACAGATCGCACTTGGATCAGCCAAGGGACTTTCTTACCTGCACGAGGACTGTAATGCATTCCTTCCATATTAAATCTTTGATGGACAGAGCTTGTCTCTCTTTTCCACTCATGCAAGCCTCCAATTTGATTTCTTATATATATGCAGGTCATCCTCGGATCATTCATCGTGACATCAAGGCCGCAAACATTCTACTTGATGACAAATTTGAAGCCATGGTAGAATATTATTTATTTAATATTAATTATGCCAAGTAAAGTCAACGCCCATTAGTTTTTCTCGTCTGTCTCCAGGTGGCAGACTTTGGATTGGCTAAGCTCTCTTCTGACAATTATACTCATGTCTCCACTCGTGTCATGGGAACTTTTGGGTAAATTAAATTTAGTCCCATACGAAAAAAAGAAAAAGAAAAATGGGATATCTTAAAAAGAAATATACTTATCTCTCTCTATCCATACTTGTAATTGTAGGTATCTTGCTCCAGAGTATGCATCAAGTGGAAAGCTGTCTGAGAAATCTGATGTTTTCTCGTTTGGGGTAATGCTTTTGGAGCTCATAACAGGGAGGAGACCTGTTGATCCTACCGGAAAATTTATGGAAGACAGTTTAGTGGATTGGGTTCGTTTTAATGAAATTTATCAAAGTTAATTTTATCGTATCTCTCTTTATTTTCTTAATTTTTCTTGATTAATTTCTTTTGTTACGTAAATATATATATATATATATATATACACACACACATAACAGGCGAGACCATTATTAACTAAAGCACTGGAGGACGGAAACTACGAGGAACTAGTAGATCCACGCTTAGAAGGAAACTACATTACCCATGAGATGGCTGGCATGATAGAATGTGCTAGCGCCAGCATCCGTCATTCTGCTAGAAGACGCCCCAAAATGAGCCAGGTCAGTTCAGTAATGGGGCTAGAGAGAGAAACAATAGTATAATTAATTGAGTTCCATGATAATTAAGGTAATAAACTGACACTGATCTAAATTAATTAATAAAATGAATTGAGAACACAGATTGTAAGGGCTTTGGAAGGAGATTCATCACTGGAGGACTTAAACGATGGACCAAAGGCACCTAAACCTGGGTCCGGAGGTTACTCCGGCGGGAGCAGTGATACTCAAACCTACGACACCGGAATGTACAATGCTGACATGATGAAGTTCAGGAAGATGGTATTGTCGAGCCAGGAGTTTGCCAGCAGCGAATTTGGAGAAACAAGTGAGTATGGCCTCAATCCATCGGCTTCCAGCAGCGATGAGTTTAGGAACCCGGCGGTGCAGCACGGAAACAAAAAATAGATGCCTTTTTTGTTTTTTAATTATCTATTAATTAAAATTAATTATTAAGAGAAGAAACTTTTGAGATGTCTAATGTAATGCCTTTGGGAAGGCATCTTCAATTTTAATATCTTTTTATTCCACAAATATTATCAGCGTGTGTATAAATGTATCTCTCTCTCTCTCTCTCTCTCTATATATATATATATATATATATATATACGGTTTTGCTAATGCGCGTTTCGGAACGCGCATTAACTGAATTCTTGCTATAGTGCTCATGCAGCCAACCAAACGGAGTAAGAATTTCTTTACGGTAATGATTAGAGCACGCATTACAAATCCGTATATATATATATATATTTATATATATCTATCCGAAATTTCTATGATGTACAGTGCGTCAAGCCAAAATGACATTGTTTTGGCAAGAAGTTATTTCAAAAAAAAAAAACATCAAATTCTTTTGGACAAATGGGGGCAACTCAAAGAAACTCTCTCTCTCCTCCTAAAAACTCTCTTTCCTTTGTCGGTGTTGTGCTGCATCTTTGCTTTTCTCTTCCTTCTCTACTTTGGATTGTCCGGTGAAGGTGCGTGCATGACCGGTGAAGGTGCAGCGCCTCCTTCTCCGCTTCCTCTGCTCCTCTCTGCATTGGATTGTCAGGCAAAGGTGCGTGCTCGACCGGTGAAGGTGCGGCCCTCCCTCTGCCTTTCTTCATTGGTGTCGGATCTTTCTAGATCTATCCAGATCCTAGCTGTACTTCCCTTTTTTTTTTTTTTTTTGCCAAAACCAAGCCCATTAATAGTATGGTTGTGTTGTGGTGTTTTTTTTTTTTTTTTTGCTCCAAAATGGCTAGTGGTGGTGGTGGGATGTTGCGTACTGTGTTGGTTGGAATGGTGCCGCGCCCTTGGATTCTCTGGTTGTTGCAAGACTTTTTCCTTTTTTTGTTGTAAAATGACGTCATTTTCTATTCGCACCCAGACATGTTGTGCGATAGAACACATAATGGAAAACATATATATAGTTATTTATGAGTAAGAGCAGCATTAATGAGGATTTTGCAGGATTTTTAAGTTGATCATCAACTTCTTATTTATTTATTTATTATTATACTTAACCCCAACAATATCAAATGATGATGGAGTTTGATAGACTTTTTAATATTTTTATTTACAACACAGTGGCAGAAAATTTGACAGACTCCTACCTACCTCTTTATTGAAAAATCAAATTAAGAAACTTCAAAGGGGATATAATGAACCTTACTCCAAAAAAAGGTGAAAACAAATAAACTTCAACAATAAAATGCAATGCATGATGAAACTATTTTGTGCGTACAAAGTCCTTTAATCACCTAAGGTAAAGAATTAAAACTAGAAAAAATTCAAATCTCTATCTTCTGCCAATGCCAAATGTGCCTAGGAGTCAGCTGCCATGATTGCTTCGCAATAGACATGAACAATGTTGAATCCCCTTTAGTGTATAAATCCCAGATCAAGCAGAATTCTTTATACAACCCCCCAAGGAAAATTTGATCGTTTATTGACTATTTTCACATCCTCTTTAGAATCCATTTGAACAACTACATTCCTCCAATTGTGTTCCAAGCAAAAATATTAGACCCTTCAATAAACTAATATTGGTCTGGAAACAAATAAAGTTATAAAAAGCAACCCCCCCCGCCCCAAGCAGTGTGCCATTTCCCCTATGCACCATGACGCTCATTGATGCCAACCCTGGATTACTCGCGGACGCTCCATCAACATTTAGGATAATGGAATCCGAACATCTCTCTTGCCACCATACCACTTGCGTTACAAAGAAGAAGGAAGTTTCTTGGGCATTCCCAAAAAGTTGTTCAAGTTGGGGATGTTAAATGCCAGTCGCAGAGTATTAAGATGGAAGGTCACTCTGGAAATAACCCTGCTGCCGCTACAAGGCTAGAATAATGATCGCAACCACTCCCAGATAGATCTCTTGAGATAACCAGCCTTCTGTATGCCTTATAACAGAGACTTGTTCTTTATCTAAACCCAACTCTGCTCGGATGTAATGCCAGATCGTTTATGCAATAATACATTTATTGAATAAATGTCCCAAAGTTTCCTCTCCCTTTAAGCAATGGCATCGGGAAACCACCTGAAAACCCAAGACATCATCAGTAGACAAGAAACCATTCAACATTTTTCACATAAAAATGGACCAAGAAACTGATTATACTGTTCATGCATGGTGTATACCATATACCAAAGTCAATACTTTGACCACATTTTTTACCATGATAACTTGGTAATTAATAACAAATCAAACACCAAGCTTAATCTCTATACTGAGAGATTTAATTTGATATATTACACAAGCTAAAAGGATTAATATGATAGAGAAATCCCATCCCAATGATAGCTTGATCAAATATACAATACTGTTATTTTCATCACTCCTGTACGGTTCATTACTCATCCCACATTGAACCTTCAATGAGAACCAGCGTAGTTACAAGTCCATATAAGAAGGTAATAGTCAACTACCAAAGGCCCGAGACTTTTACTACCCGAATATATACAAATCTTATTTCCGCATTGCTTATACAAGTTCTAACTTTAGCATTGGAGGAGTTTAGGAACCACCCGGAAGTCTGACCAATCTCACTATGCAGGAACAGATCTACCCATAACATCATTTGGTGCCTACCGTGCTCATGCACTACTTGAATACTACACCTACAAAAACAACATAAAAAATAACATGCAAACAAGATCAGGACTGGCTGCATTGAAGAATATAATGGGACAAGAGAAAGATAAAAATTTCTGAATGAACAATAAGGAACGCATCCTTTTGGCCAATACCACACACCCCTGGGATGCGGCTCAGGATGTTGTAAATCCTATTGAAGCATTGATTGGTGATCATCGAAGACTGTATACCTCAACACAGTTCCTAAAGCCTCGGAATCCAGAACCGAGACAATTACAAACAATAATAGGTTGGCAAAAAACATGCCCAGAGGAGTTAGACTGCAAACCGCAGTGATTTTCGAGATGGATAAGATGAACCTAGCAATTGATCACTATGAGGCTTTCCAGCACTTCTTACAGCAGAACTACTATCTCAATGGACAGGTAAATGAGTTGTCGAATCATCAAACTGCCATGGAGAACAAGACCTGGATAATGAAGAAGTGCAATCCAAAAGATGGGAGCCTCGCAGGCAAGAAGTCCTAAGAGTTCCAAACCTACAGAGGAGACAACTAATTGCAACACAATGGATTCCCTTGGAGCTGCAAACAAAGTTACACAGATTGGAACAGAGGGTAGATGGAGTGGAAGCGGAGATGCCAGAGTTTCGGGCTACCACAATGTCAAAAATCAGAAACTCTAGCCCTTCGGTTCCAGAACTTAGACATGGAAAAATTCCTGTGGACTTCCAACTGCGCACCTTTGACAAGTATAGTGGCATAACAGATTTGGTCCAACACTTGTCAATATCAACACCAAATTGGTATTCTATGATCCTGATGAAGTCCTTTTATGTAGAGCCTTCTCCATCACTCTCTCCGGAAGAGCTCTTGAGTGGTACATGGCGTTGCCACCTGCTTCTATCTCCACCTTCAATCATTTGGGTGACGCATTCTTGAACCAATTTTCCAGAAGCAGTCAACATTCAATGTCGCAGGCCCATCTCTTGAACATGTGGCAGAAGAAAAAGGAGATCCTTAGGGAATACTGGACTCGGTTCAATCAAGAAGTGCTAGAGGTCTAGGAGTGCTTGGAATGGATTTATGTGGAGGCATTCTGCCATGGGCTAAAATCGGGAAGACACTCCAATAGGCTCACTACTAATCCACCAAAAACAAGTAAATATGTTCTATAGAGACCTGGAACTTGGATCCGGGTGGAAGATTTAGAGAGGCACAAATGGACTATTCGGTAGGCAGAGATGGGAGAACAGTCGAAACCAAATTTCGACAGCAGAAACAACAAGAAGCATTGATTCAGCCAGTATCAAGGTCAAGGCAGTTGAAACTTTGGAAGCGAGCTGAAACATGTACTGGATCCTCAAGCAGTTTCGGCTATAACCGATACCAAGTTGATGCAAGATGCAACAAAAGCATCGGGAAAACAGTTTTAGGGCAACCCTCCTTCCCATAACCAGTTCAAAGGAAAGTCGCATGAAATGCGGGTGAATGGGAAGGACAACCAAAATTACACCCCTCTGAACATCCCCAGAGCAGCCATTTTGTAGAAGATAGGAAGTTTGGGCATCTTGACAGCCTTGAAGCCTATGAACACCACTGTGATGAAGCAGGCTTAGGATCGCTATTGCAATTTTCACCGGGATATGGGACATTATACAGAAGACTACTACCAACTGAAGAGGTAGATCGAGAGTGCAGTACAACAAGGTTTGCTCACTCAATTTGTCAGTTCGGTACATATCGTCCAACCCAACACTCAGTAGCAACAGGAGACACGAAGGGTCATTGAGATGATATTCGGTGTCAATCTGGATTGTCTGGAACCTCCAGAGAAAAGAATGAAAATCGCTTTGGTTGCGGTGGTGAATGATGACATCCAATTTGCAGTATTAATGATGATTGTAGATTGCTTCGTCAAAAGAATTTTCATCGATACAGGAAGTTCGGCCAATGTCCTGTACTATGAAGCATTCCAGAAAATGGACCTCAAGGATGAGCTAATCTAGTCCAATTATATTCCACTGCATGGGTTTTCTAGAGAGACCACATATGCATTGGGAACTGAATCCCTTGAGGTTCAATGGGGACTCGAATCAAAGACGATCAAGGAGATCTGTGAGTTTGTTATTGTTGATTCACCATTGGCATACAACAAGTTAATACTTACCAGAATACTATCATCATCCCATATGAGGCAACACAATTGATCATGAAGTGAGACATCAAACCAGCCCACACTTGTTATAAGGTGGCAATTTTCTGAGCAAAGTTGAAAAATAAAAAAAAGGGAGAAGGAGATTGCAGATTTGGAGGAGAATTGGATTGAGCCAACAGCGAAGCTTGAAGAGTATCAGATATATGCGGCTCATCCTAACCGAAAGGTGACTATCGGCAAAGCATTACTGTTCGAATGAAGCATGAACTTCTCAACTCGTTATCCAAGTACCAATATGTCTTCACATGGTCCACGAAAGACATGGGGATGATTCCAAGAGAATTCGTTGAACATTGGCTAGGAATCCTCTGAAGTTGCAATCCTCTACTACAAGGGAAGAGACTTTACACTCTGGAAAAGAAAGAAGCCATAAAGGCAGAGGTTGTGGATCTGTTTTTGGCTAGAATTGTAAGGAGAGTACAATTCCTGAAATGGCTGTCCAATCCGGTTGTAGTCGTAAAACTGGATCATTCATGGAGAATCTGCTTTAACTTCATTTCACTCAACAAGGCGATTTTGAAGAAACCATTTCTAATTCCTTGAATCGACCAACTAGTGGACACAACTGCAGGATTCTCATACCTTTGTTTCCTATACACATACAATGGTTATCATCAAGTCCAGATGGCAAAGGAAGATGAGGAGAAAACTTCCTTTGAAACACCATATGGTTTATTCTGTTACAAGCGAATGCCATTTGGGTTGAAGAATGTGAGAGTGGATTTTTAAGACATGATCAACTAGATGTTCTCTCAATACCTAGGCCACAACATGGAAGCTTACATAGACAATCTGCTTATAAAATCTGCAACGTAGCGACAATTCTTTGCGGATCTGGAGGAAAGTTTTAAAACAATGTCGCAGTATGGGCTGAAGCTGAACCCTCGAAAGTGCTCATTCGAGGTAGAAGCAGGGAAATTTTCGGGGTACAAGTTTTCTTGAAGGGGAATTGAAGCAAATCTTGCAAAAATCCATGCGTTGATGGACATGAAACCACTTGCATCCATCAAGGAGGTCTAGAGGTGATGCAAAGTTGGCCCA
>JAOXNR010000001.1:19867365-19894264 GCA_028571225.1 Parsonsia alboflavescens | reverse complement strand
TCAAAGAAACAACATGATCTTAACACTTAAACAAGAAAGCAAATAAAGGATAGGCAAACCTCTTGATGAATAAACTTAGGGCTCTAATACCAAAAGTTGATGTGATCTCAAATTTGGAAGGAACCCATCATTCATCAAATCCATATTTTCAAACATCCCAAATTGTGATTGCCTAAGACTTCATGCAAGAGATTCAAGCTAGAACCATTGACCGATTGTCTTCCAATATGATTCAATGGATTGAGTCCCATCAACTCAACTCATTTACCCTAGCCAAGCATTGAGATCCTAAAGTTTCGCTAAGAACCCTAGAAGAGCCCTAAGATAAACTCTCGGTCAAGTAACCTTGAATCCATTTGGAATTCATTCAAATTTTTGAAAAGTGTTTGTAGAGTTAATTGTTGAAATGCAATATAAATGATGGACTATTTATAGGCTCAGCCTCAATTAGGATTAGGGACTTAATTTGCCACCTTAAGCTAGCTTAAAACATAAAGAAAGCAAATAACAATAAGTGGAAGAGTCCAATTAAAGTCAAGATTACAAAGCTGTAAAAATAGAGGACTAAATCTGAAAATTCTTTACAGATTTTCACCAATTCTATCCAGCTTGTCCAGCCTGACTTCCGATGCTTCCCAAGGCTTGTTTCCTTGATGGTTCACTCATCCTTGATGTCTTTTATCACCTAAAAGTTAAGCACTTTCCTTGGTTCATCTACCATTGAAGATTGTTCCTCAAAAATTGTTGTAAAGTCTAGCAAAGTCTCAACACATTTGCTGGAAAGTTCCAACCAAAACAAAGCAAAATTTAGCATCATACATTTTTGGAATTTGGTGTCTTCTTTGCCTTCCAACTGTGTATCTTCAATTTCCAGCCTTGTAAATTCAATTTCAGGCTTGCAATACATTACAAAGTTCTTCAACTTGCCAATACTCTTCAAGCATAACTTCTTCAATCTTGTCATGAACTTCAAGTTGTTTTTCATGGCCTAGCTTCAACACCATCCTTGCTACTTTCATCTTTTGAGTTCCATGCTTATACTTGAAATGTTTGTCTTTGTACAAGAACTCTCAATCATTGTTAATATCATCTTCAATCTCCAACAAGTTTTTCTTCATTCTTGATCTTCCAACCTTATGTTTGCAATACAAGCTCTTGTACCTAATCTCCTTTCTTTCATAAGTATCTTCATATGAGATCTTCCATGAATTATCCCATGCCATGTATGCTCCTTGATCTCCATCACAGGCATTTTAAGAAAAAGCAAAAAAAAAAAAGGGGTTATCTTAATTTTTACAAATTGATAGTTGCTGATTTTTATTTAGTGATAGGGAGTAAAAGAAAAAGGAATTCCGAGGGGAAAAGTAAAAAGAAGAAAAGAGAAAAAATTCATAAAAGTAGATTCTAGACATAATCTTTAAATTATTCTTTCTTTCTCATTCCTTGTCTTTGATGGACATATTTTGCGAAGAATTGGGAATGATTTAGTTCTTAGGAACAAAATCATATAATTCTGTTGTTAGAGTACCTAGCGACCTGTAAGTCGATTGGATTAACCCGTTAAATGTCGTTAAGTGAATAGACGAGTGAAAGGGCAGGACCACACTAGAGCATCGAGTTAAAAATAACAATAGAATCTGGAGAGTCCAGACTTAAGTGTGTCCTAAGTTTCCCATAGGAGTTAGAGTCAATCAATCTAAGGAATAACAGAGAGAAAAAATTTTGAGATTTCTGATAGAAGTTAACTAAAGTATAGGAAAAATAGTCCCCCATAAGATTTCAACCATAATGTCTACTGTTGCCTCTGAAACTTCTTAGCTGGACTATTCCACCAGAAAAGATAAGTAAGATTTATCAAAAAGGAATATTTGATTTAATACATGATTACAGTATAAAAACTACAGAGAAAATTATATCAATAGATAGAGAATTTGGAACTATACAATTGCTTAATAAAACTACTATAGACTTTCATTTAAGTAAAAAGTACAGATATTTGCATTCGGATATGACTCCCCTATTTGCCTAATATTAAGAGGCACTAGATTTCTAAATTTTTAAAAGAAGTGTTTTGGTCATTTTAGAATCCAATATTTGTAATGGACCGTATACTTTCATTGTTATCCAAACTTTACAATAGACTTAACAGACTTTCCTATCATTAACAATGAATTTACAAGTAAAAGATACAGAAGCTGAATTAGGAACCAAAGCAATGGGATTAATTCATAGAGTTTACTATAAGGTATGAAAACTACAATTAACCTAAAACCAATTAAGTATTCTAACCCAAATGAAACTTTGTTATTAGAAACTAATTTTAATAGATCTTGTACTATTGTACCCAGAAGTTTAAAATGGGAAGATGTTTTCCAAAACAAGAATAACATATGGAACTTTGATAGGATAAATGCTAAAAAATATCAAGAATTGAGCACCACAGATAAAACATTAGAAAATCCTAATTGTAGCATAGAAATAGAATTTAAAAGACCTGATAATATCATTACTAATAAAAAATAATATTCAAAAGCCTCAACAAGTTATTTACCAAAAATAGATAAATCTAAAAGTATTCATTCACATAGATTTTCTGGTGCCTGTCAATTGGGCAAGCCCACCCGAGCCCCATCGTACATAAACCCCCTCTAAATGGGCTATAGTCCACATAAGTCCCAAGCTATTAAATTTTAATGGGGCAACATATTAAAAGCTTATGGCCCCCATATATTTTAAAAATTATTTTAATTTATCAATTAATATTTTTAAATTGCAAATATAAAATACATACTATACAATTATTTAAAAAAAAAATTAAAAACTATCAGTAATAAAATTACTTCATATCAAATTATATTAAGAAAAATTTATAAATATTCAACACATTTCAAAGTCCATATTCCATCAAAGTAATACAAGAATTCAAATTCAAGTTTCTAAGTTCAAATTTAACTAATACAAGAATTCAAGTTCAAGTAGTATATTTCTAAATTCAAGTTTAAAAAACTTAATCTCAATCAAGATTCAAGATCTTCAAGAATTGTAGCATATGAATATTTTGTTGAAAGCAATGAAACCTCAAGATTAGAATCATTAACACCATCTACAAAAAAAAAAGAAAGAAAGAAAAGAACAAATAAATTAATTCAATATAAATTTAAAAGATTAAAGATTAAAGATATTGAAATTATACCATCGAGAGCTAGAGTAAATCCATGTAGTCAATTCTTGGTGTAAACAAGCATTTGGACATGCTCATGAAGAAGAGGTCTCCTATACTTTGTGAGAACATGCTTACCAATACTAAATGCAGATTCCGATGCCAGTGTAGTAATAGGAATGCTCAACACATCTCTCGCCATGATAGAAAGCTTAGGAAAACGAGCCACGTTGTCCACCCAATAATTAAGAACATCCATAGACTGAAAAGTTTCATAATTAAGCTTGGACTCCCCTAAATAAAGATCTAATTCAGATTTTTCAGTAGCAAAGATTGATTGAGGTCTCAAGATAAACAGCTACATTAAATATGCAAAAAAGGAAAAACAATAATCAAATATAAATAATAAATAATAAATAAAATTAGATAAAAGGAAATATAAAAAAGAACCAAACCTACTTCAAATAGTATTTCAGCTACATCTTGATTATCACTTCCTTTGCATTATCTTAGAAACATCAAATGACAAATGGCTTGATGAAGATGCTTCACTTGTACGCACATATTCTTGAAAAAGTTTTTTCAAATTACTCATCAATGTTTCTATATTTTCATCACAAAAAAGGTGAAAGTTAAGCTTGAATCTTGGATCAAGAATAGCCCCAAATGAAAGTCCTTGATTGTAATCTCCCCAATAATTATCAAATTTTGAACTCATTTTCGAAGCCATTGATGTAACAGTTTCATTCTCACTATTCAAATATGAGGAAATCATAGCTTCAATTTTCCAAACTTGCAAAAAGTACAAGTTAGAAGTGGAATAAGAACTACCTGACATCAAATCTATAATCTCATAGAAGGGTTTCAAAACATTACAAATTATCTTTCAAATTCTCCATCCCTCTTCACTTGGACAATATTTATAACCTCTATCAACAATGTTAAGTGCTTCAAAAACTTTCTCATATTTAATAGCATTTGCAAGCATCAAGTATGTTGAATTCCACCTAGTTGCCACATGTAAACTCAACCCAACACTCACATCAACCCCAACTTGTTGAACACATTCTTCGAACTTTTTCATTCATCCATCTGATCCCTTTACATATTTCATAGTCTCTCTAATTTTCAATAAAGCATCATCAGTCACTTTCAAACCTTCTTTGACAATGAGATTTAAAACATGTTCGCAACAATGTACATGAAAAAATTCACCATTACATACCAAACCATTATGCAGGTGAAGATGACTTTTCAGAATATTTTGCATACAATCATTAACAAAAGCATTATCCAAAGTCATAACCTTTCAAACTATTAAAGATCGTAGAAGCCAATTATTCAAGTATGTGAAGGAGGCATACAAGAAAAACTAAGTATCTTGCTACATAATTTCATATTATCATCCACAAAATGAGCAGTTAAACAGATATAACCCTCTAAAGTAGAAGCTAGCCACAAATCAGAAGTCAAAAGAATCCCATTTGGGATTTTAGCCATCAATTGTTTAAGGTGTTTTTTCTCTTTAATATGAATTTTACAGACATTTGAAACAACTATATTTCTAGAAATAACTGTAGCATTCAGATTTAATGATTTAGCCCAAGCTCTAATCAAATCATATTCAACAAAAGAGAAAGGCAAATCATGCTTAATTAAAGCTCGAGCAAGTATATCACATGACAACTTAGGATCATATTTAGATGCCCTTACTTTTCCTTCATGATCAAGAGTCATTTGAAGCGGGTTTGAAGAATTCATATTAATATGTTTACAAATTTGGACATGACGCCGCAAATGAGAAGTCCCATAATTATTTCCTCTAGATGATGCACCAACCTTAAACTCTTCCCCACAACTATTACAAGCTACTCTATCAATCTCATCCTTTCCTTTACCCACTCTTTTCAAATAATTCCAAACATATGAAGTTTCTTTTCTTGCCCTTTTAAAACTACTGCCCTCACCCTCAATCTCAGACACACTGACACTAGCATCATTAGGAGTCCTTTCACTACTAACATCCACAAAAGTCTCAAATTCAATCTCCTCATCCATTATCTAAATCACAAACCTAAAATTTAAATCAAAACTTTTAGAACAAAAATAGAAACAATAAACAATTTAGGTCTTTATTCATTGTTGTAGTAATTCCTAACAGTGAATAGAGAACAAACAGTAAATAGTAAACAATCAAAACTTTTTGAAATAGAAACAGTAAACAATTAAAAGAAATAGAACATTGCTAAACTCTTAGAAAGAAATAGTAAACATTGCTTAGCCATTTTGGTCCTAGATGATGGCAATGCTCCTCTCAATCCAAATCCACTCCAACTCACTACAGTCGCTTCTTCTACTGCTCAAAACCTCATTTGATTTTCATAATCTTTTGTGTGTGTTATGTGTTCTTTGGGTTTTGGTACTCACTTGATGAACCATGCTCCGCTTTCTTTACTTTTGTTTCCTTGAAAAATTATGCTTTTATCATCCTTATTATGCTCTCAACTGGCTTTCTCAGGCTCACATGAGTATCAAATAGATGCTACTTATACAAAGCAACTATACATCCTTTGGTAGAAAACTTCCAAATTACAAAGCATTTCTCATATTACATGACTAATCATAACGTTTTAGTTTTACTGCAAATTATAAAACTGCCATATTATCCCTAAATGAAATTGTAAAGACATAAATAACTAGACCAGCAATAGACGTCAACAACAACACTTTATTTTAGCGTACAATAAACATGTTATGTTCCCCAACCCCAAAGAGAAAAGGGAGAGAGAGGAAGATTGTCCTTCAAAATGATGCAACAAAAGTAAAAAAGGGTCGTGAACCAAATGAAGGCTTAGATGTGAAGATTAGAGGATCATTAAAATTGAAAGTTCCTTTAAGCTATGATCTACTTTGATAATGCTAAAGAGGTACTCTGGACTGAAGAAAATTGAAGATTGGTGCATGGCAGTAAAATTTGAGCATTTGATTTACAAAGAATTGCTACTGCAGGAAGGAGTTAATCTACAAGACTACTTAGGGAAGCTTTAAGTGTCATGGAATCAAGATATGGAATGAAATGGAGAATCAAGGGCCTGGGCTATTGGATATTAGCCTAGAGCAGAAGAAATGAAACTTAATGATAAACTCTCTAAAAATCCACCAATTAAACAAACGTACAATCATTCACCCAAACAAATTATGACCCAGAAATCACATAAGGAAAAGAAATTCATCAATATAAGCCATGATTCTAACAGCCATTATTGCTTTGCTAGGACCTCCAGGCAAACAACATCAAACTTGCAAGTCAGCCCACCCTTCTAAGTCAGCCCACCCTTCTTTTCACCACAAGGTTAAATCAATCAATTTCCAACAGCCATCATCTCTACAAGATGAACCTCAATACATATTTAAAACCACAAAAACAAAGCTCTAAGATCTGAATTAAAAGATTGAATTCTCAGACTTAAATTAGAGCCTGCAATTTGCAAAAGGAGAATTTTCAAGGAAAAGAATTCGATTAATACAAATCCATTCACTTTTCTTACAAAATCCACTGACACCACTAATTAATGACCATAATTCACAAATTCACTGACTAAAGCTCCAAGAATCGGTTGAACAATTGGGATCTTAGATTAATGGAAAGCAAAGAGATTCGGTATAGGAAGGGAGTAGAAAAGAAAGATAGAAGAAAAATCCACTAACGTTCTTTCGGTTAAACTCCTCAATCAAACTTCTTCACAGCAAGTAATCTGCAAATTCAAGTTCCTTCTGCTGGCTGGGTCTCCAGGCAGTGTGAGTCTTGGGTATGAAAGGTGAAACCCGCTGGTGTGAGTCGTGGGTACGAAAGGTGTCAGTTGCCAATGGGAGTGAAATATGGGAGAGACTAGGAGAGAGATGAGTTTCGTCGGTAGGATTTTTTTTTTTTGTTAAAGCCCCTTTGGCCCACTAGGCCAGTCCCCTTCCAAGTGGACCTAGCCCACTGAAACCCACCTATAAATGGATTAATAAGGCCCAGCCCATCTATATAGGGCCCATGGGCCCAAGAAAAATTGACAGCCCTTGTGTTGATTTTAATAAGGAAATTCCTAAAGTAAATTATGAAGATAATATTAGTCAAAATTCTAGTAGCCCAACATATACAGAAATGAAATTAGAAGATAATCAATTAATGATCCTTAGTTCAGAAGAAGAACTTGAATTAGACAAACCTGTACTGAGAAGACTATTTTATACCAAGGAAAATGAACTGAAAAGAAAATGGTACTTCACCACAGTTGAAGGAAAAAGAACATTCGAATTAAGAGATAGATATCATAAAGATATGAAAATAATTAAAAGACATTTAGACTTCTTTGATTGGTATGAAAAAATTGGAAAAGTAGGATCTTCGGAATCTATAAATGTTATAGCCCAAAGATGGTACACAATTAGCAATGAAATTAAATAGTCTATTATGCCTCCAATAGAAGAGACAAACATAGGACATAGAGGTTAAGTAATAACAGCCTCCCGTTATAAAATAGAGGGTAGAATAGACAAACAAGAAGCATAAGTAAAAGATATAAACAAAATAATTCAACAAAATAACTATACTAATAAAATGTTAGTAAAGGTAGCCGAACAAGTAATTAGATTAAATAATAAAGCTCCTAGAGAAGAAGTAAATTTAAAAGCTTACAATCCTAAAGATAAAATACAAGAGAACCCAGTAATAAAACCCTTTACAATAGAAAGTACTAATATGCAATTCAAAAAGGAATTTAAACTGTCAAAAGAAGATGAAGAATTATTAAGGGATGTAAATAAAAGATTACAAGAACAGAAAAGGCAGTAATAGAAAAATTAGGACAAAATGTAAGTACTTCTAAAAAGATTCCTAGATTTAGAAAATTTGATTTACCTCATACTAGAAATTATTATACTAGACCTTCTTATCCTAAAATGCAATTTGAAGAAAGACATTTAGTAACACAAGCATTATATTCAGGATCTAATCTTTCAGAATGGAATTTTGGTTGAATGTCAGGAGGACACCAAATTATTAATTTAGTACAGGAAATGGCTACTGCAACCACTGCATATAAAGTTTCACATACTCGTAATGATGATAAGAATATAGCTCTATTACTTATATCTAGATTTACAAGAACTATGAAAGAATGGTGGGATAATTATTTCACAGAAGAAAGTAGAAATGATATTTTAAATTAACTAAGTCAAACACTAGAGTTAAATATGAGAATGAACATGAAGCTTTAGCACAAGAAACCATTTCAGATGCAGCTAATAGATTGGTATATGATATAACTAAACATTTTGTAAGAGATCCACAAGCCTTTCAATATAGAAGTAGTGAAATATTAACTAATTTAACTTGTTCAAAATTACATGATTATAAATGGTATGAGGAAGTGTTTTTAAATAAAGTTTTGCTTAGACAAGACTGTCGTCATTCATTTTGGAAAGAGAGATTTATATCAGGATTAACACCTTTATTTGCAGAAAAAATTAGACAAAAAATTAAAACAAGATTATAATAATAATATCCCTTATGAATCTATAACTTATGGACAATTGATAAATTATGTTAACATAGTAGGATTAAATCTTTGTACTAATTTAAAAATTAAAAATCAAATGGAAAAATACCATAAAAGTTCTAGATAAGAACTAGGTAATTTTTGCGAAATATTTGGTTACTCTCCATTAGAACCTACTTCTAGAATTTTAAAAAGGAGTAAAAAGAAATATAAAAAATCAAAAGAATACAAGGAAAAACCTTAAAAATTTAAAAAGAGAAAGTCAAATAGAGATAACCAATCAATAGAAAAAATTAAATGCTATTCTTGTTGGAAAAAGGGACATAAAGCAGGTAGGTGTCCAAAATTAGCATATAAAAAGAAAAAAATTAGTCAATTAGAATCAGATGATGATATGAAAGAAAAACTTTATCAAATATTAGATACTCCAGGATCTGAAGAAGAACCTATCAATGAATCAGAATCAGAAAATGACATAATGGAAATTTTAAATACATCAACGAGTGAAGAAGAATATGAATCATCTTCTTGTGAAAGTGCTGGAATTTGTACCTTTAATAATAATAGTTGTACTATTAATATGATTAGTTTTAATAAAAATCCAAAAGGAAACAAAGAATTATTTTTTGAGTTACTAGAAAAAAATAGAAGATTCAGGAGTTAAGAAAGAATACTTATCTAAACTAAAAGTTTCATTATTTAGCAATAATCAGGCAAAAACAGTAGAACCTTATAGTGTTAAAAAAATATTTGATAAGTTTAAATTTAAACAAAAAGAAACAACTATAGAAGATATTAAACATAAAAGAATAGAAATTACGAAGAGAAAAGTATAAAATAAAAATTTTAGAATTAGAACATAAAATTAAAAAGGAAGTATGCTGAGATATCCCAATTGCTTTTTGGAATATGAAATCTCATATAGTAGAATTACACTATGTTGACGAATTTGATGAGAAGAATATGCCTACAAAAGCTAGACCAATTCAGATGAATCAAGAATTAATAGAAACTTGCAAAAAGGAAATACAAGATTTATCATCTAAAGGAATTATTAGAGAATCTAGATCACCTTAGAGTTGTTCAACTTTTTATGTTAACATAGTGCAGAAAAGAAAGAGGAGCACCAAAATTAGTTATTAATTATAAGCCCTTAAATAAAGTATTAAAATGGATTAGATATCTTGTTCCAAAGAAAAGAGATTTACTTAAGAGAACTATTAGAGCAGTTATCTATAGTAAGTTTGATATGAAATTTAGATTTTGGCAAATCAAAATAAATGAAAAAGATAAATATAAGACAGTCTTTAATGTGTACCTTTTGGTCAATTTGAATGGAATGTAATGTCATTTGGACTAAAGAAGGCCCCTCCTAAATTTCAGAAGGTAATGAACGATATATTTAATCCATATACTAGTCTTGCAATAGTTTATATAGATGATGTATTAGTTTTCAATGAATCACTAGATCAACAATTTAAACACTTAAATATTTTTCTAGTCATTGTCAAGAAAAATGGACTGGTGGTAAGTGTCAATAAAATGAAATTGTTTAAAATAAAGATTAGATTTTTAGGTCATGATTTAGACAAAGGTCATTACAAGCTTATAAATAGATAAATAGAATTTGCAAAAAAACTCCCTGATAAAATTAGATATAAGACTCAATTGCAGAGGTTCTCAAGATGCCTCAATTATGTAGAAGATTTCATCACAAACTTGAAAATTATTTGCAAACCTCTGCATGATAGTTTGAAAAAGAATCCAGTTATTTGTCGTTTTGAACAAACCCAAACTGCTTAGCACTTAAAGAAATTAATATAGAAACTTCCATGTCTCAACATATTTGATCCTGAGGCATTCATGATAGTTGAAACCGATGCTTCCGAAATTGGATTCAAAGGTGTCCTCAAACAGAAGAAAATTGATTCGTCTTCTGAACAAGTAGTCCGATACCACTCTAGTCTTTGGACAAACAATCAAAAGAATTATAATACTAATAAAAAAAAGAAATTTTATCAATAGTTTAATGTATATCTAAATTTCAGGATGATTTAGTTAATAAAAGTCTTTAACTGTCAAAGTTAACTATTTAACTTTAAAAAAAAAAAAATTGATCAAATACCCCTAGGGTTTAGTTTATCCATTTAGGGTATAATATAAAAAATATATTTACAAAAAATAAATCTTTTATTGAAGATTTTATTTTTTGAAAAATAAATCAGAAGTTAACTATTAAATGGTTACATACTAATATTGCATATAACATAATCATTTCTCCTCCAATCAAATCAATAATTTTGTTTTTCTGTGCCGATAAAAAATTTTGAGTCAAACAATTTACCAAAAATAGATCTCAATACCTTTTTATTTGCACTTCTATATGTATTACTATTCATTAAAATATGTATATAATATATATCAATATATATATATATATATACATTTATCTTATTTTAAAATCAAATATGTAACATGGTCATTGATTACCATTATATTTATGTTTATTATCATTTGTTAATTGTAGAAATAAAAAATTTATGGTATGGGTTCTTAAAATATTCATATCTCCCATAATAAAATTCCATTTTGTAATAATATCTATGCTCGTTATAAGATCTGGCTGCTATATTCCAATCATGACATATTAGGCTAAAATGTTTTCTATCATCTCGGATTAATATGGAAGCAATAATTTCCAATATATCATTTGGTAATTTAGAGAAATCTCTTTCACTTTCAAAAATCGTATCTTCTGGGTAACCTAGGGTTTTTATCATTTTCTTAAATTTAAAACTCTATGTTGAAAGTATATATAATCCCTTTTTTCTTTCTTAATCTTTCCTTTATATTTTTGCATAAAATCTTTGTAGTAATATGTTTGATACAATTTATATGATTTTACAGCATTATCCCAATTAAGGCATACAAGCTGAAAAGATTGTCTATCAATGACATATAATTTATCGATGATTAATTCTAAAATATCTTCAGGTAGTTTAGAAAAATCTTGTTTGAGATTCAAGTGTTCTTTTTCCATTCATATTTTTTATTTTATATTATATTATATATATATATATATATATATTGTAAATAGTATACAGGCAACAACATGTTAACAGTAATAATAAGAACAGTTATAATAATATATTATCTCAAAATAAAATTAAAACGATATACAAAATCTCTACTATCTCTAACTAATCTACCATAAAACCACTCATAATTGTAATATTGAGTATGTCTATTATAATTTCTAACAGCAAGATTACAGGTATTACATGTTTCTTGAAGACTTTGTCTATCAATAATAAATAGTTTAGATGCAATTAATTCTAATATTTCAAGCGGTAGCTCTGAGTAGTCTTTTTCAGGTTCCATGTTCATTCCCTAAATATAGAAATCATATTATTCAAAGATCATAAAATTTTTCAACTTACAGAAAAAGGTCCACTATTCTTCCATACCTTAGTCTCCGCTTTGACCAGTATTACTCCGAGTATCCGGTGGAACTTTTAACTAGTGTTTCAGCACCAACCTTAAACCAGGTAACTTTCCTATCGTCCCTTTTGAATAACCTAGCACAGCCTAAATTCGTTTTCTACCTTTAGGCGTAAGGAAATTCAGGTATGGAGTATACGGGAACTTTTGTATATAAACTAACAAAAGTTTAAGAGCAAAGAACAATACTCTTTTCTATGGGGAATGAAAAGGAAACATGTTTATTCACTCATGCTTGAAAGTATTACAAAGGTTGATAAGGTTCACACTACACCAAAGCTGTAATTTTTACGAAGCTAACTATTACAAAAGCTGGAAATTTCTCTCTCTCTTTCTCGGTTTTTTCTCCCTTTCTTCACTCTTTTTTTTTCCTGTTTTTCTTCCGTGTCTAAAACTGAAACACCTCCTATTTATAATACTTTTGCTGGAATAAAAAGTACAAACTCCATTTAATTGGAGTTTATCTTCTTTGACAGGAATCTTTTAAGTTGTTATTTTGCTCTAATCTTCTTTGTTGACTTTGCCATATCATTAACTTTCTTAGAGTGTGCTGGCCGAAATCTAGCTTTGGAAATTTTATCCCCATTTGTTTTTTGTCACAATCTCATTCATCACTTGTACTGGTATCAAATTCCATCTTATCCTTTTCTTTATTGCTTTGACAAGTCGGACAGATGTTTCCCATGTGTTGCCTTAGTTGGCAAATTTTCTTATGTGTTGTAGGGCTGGATTTAATTTTTCCTTTCACTAGCATTCTTATCTTCATCTTAGATATTTGTCTGCTGATAGCAGTGTTGATCTAGCTTGCGCTACCATTATTGAAGAGTGACTTTTCATCCCTCCATAAGTACGGAAACCTCTCTAGAGACAACTTTCCAGTCCTTGGAGTACTCTTCTGATTCCAATTGCTCTCCGATAATGAACATCTTCATCAGTATATTTGACAAAATCTTTTTTCATATCCAATTTTTTGATAGCAAAAGTTTTCGCTTTCCCCAATTGAATATAATGATATGAGTTGTACACTTCATCTTGATAGAAATCAGAGCCTACAGATAGGAATTTAAGTACCAAGACATCTCGAGGTGATATCGTGGGATTAAACATATAACAATCTTTAACTCCTTCCTTAACCCAGAATGGTAGGGCACTGATCTCCGGGAAATTGGGTGAAGTCATAAATATTGAATTGATAGCTCCAAAATTGTACCAATATCGAATTTCATTTGGATCAGAATCTTCCAAATAATTTATTCTAGGATAAATCCCAGAAAAATCTAAGTAGCGATTTTCTACATTTTTAAGAGAGTATAATTCTCTCATAATCTCACTATGTCTGATTTTTCATAGGAATATTTGTCCTTTGAGGACGTAGAGAAATATCTTCCATTTTACCTTTATCTTTACTTACCAGTTTTGAACATTCTTCAGTGTCCAGTATCTCAACTTTTTCTAGTTCTATCTTTTTCAATAAATTATCTGCAACTTCTTTGGCAACTGAATAGTTGCCTATTTTTGCCATTATCATGGAACATTCTGCCTTTAGTAGGCTCTCAATCTCTTCAGCACGCTGATAATGGGCAATCTCATTAATTTCTATAATATTATGTTTTATCGACTGGATTTGAGCTTCCATTTCATTAATCATATTGTTGATCTTTTTCATGAGCTCTACCATTTATGGTTAGAAAATCTGCTAAAACTTTTTTGTCAGATTTAATAATTTCAATATTAAATGAATATTTAGATAATAACATCTGTCATCTAATATATCTTTTATACTCAGGTTTATAAGGTAAATTATTCAAGATAAATGCTTTAACTTGTGTATTATGAGTTCTGAATTTGAATCTCTTAGGTAGTAAAAAATAATAAAGTGTTTTACAACTTTTAACTACAGATAAAAGTTCTTTTTCATTTATATAATATCTAGTCTGTGTATCTGAAAACGTTCCAAAACAATATCTGCATACTTCTTCCTGTGGGGAATCTATTTTTAATATTCCTCTCCATCCATGTTCAGAAGCATCTGTTTCTAATATTAAATTATCCCTATCTTTCGGTAACTGTAATTGGGGTAAATCTTTATACTTTAACTTTATCTCCTTTACTCTATTTTCAAGATATCTATTAAACTCAAATACTTTATCTTTTTTGAGTATTTCTTGTAAAGGTTTTTTTAGACACTCTAAATTTTGAATAAAATCATAAGCGTAATTTAACATTCCAAGAAAACTCTATACTTGTTTTTTATCTTTTAATCTCTCTGGAAAAGTTGATATTTTTTCAAGGATATGACATTGCAACTTTTTTCTAGTTTCATCTACCTGCATTCCTAAAATTCTATCTCATTTTGAAGAATCTTTTCCTTTTTCTGTGATAAGACTAATCCATTTTCGAGACATAGATTAACAAATATATCAAGATATTTTAAGTGCAAATCTAAATCATCAGATAAGACTAAAACATCGTCAACATAAACGAATAAGAAATTATAATCTTTAAATATATGATCCATTTTTCTTTGAAATATCTGTGGTGCATTTTTTAATCCAAATGCCATTACTAGCCATTCACAGTGTCCCTGTGGAGTGGAGAAAGCGGTGTAAGGGATACTTTCCTTGTGCATCTTTATCTGCCAAAATCCACCTTTACAATCGAATTTAGAAAATATCGTTTTATTCTTTGTCCAATTTATTAGGCTTTCTTTATGAGGTAGAAAGTATCCATCAAATATAGTATTATCATTTAGCTTTTTATAGTTAATTACCATTCTATCTTTATTTCTCACTATTTCTACATGGTTTCTAACCATAAAAGCTGGCGAGCTATGAGGTGATTTACTGGTTCTAATCATTTTTTCATTAACTAGTTCTTGTATCTGGATTTTAAATTCTTCCTGATCTTCTGGATTATATCTTGTAGGTGTTACTCTAATGATTTTGTCTTTATCTTTCATTTCTAACTTGGCTTCTATCTTATTCTTTTCCCAAAATTGAAGTGGGTTGTCTGAGAAACATTCCTCTAATCTATTTTTTATTCTTTCTATCTCATGCTCAAGTTTTTTAAACATAATCTGATATTGTAATAACGGTGTTCCTTTGGGCAAAATCAATTTTTCTTTGTACCCTATATCACCACGTTTGGTTGTGCTGGGTTGAAATCTAATAAGAAAATCCTTTTGATATGCATTCCTTAATCGTTTTACTGCTATCAAATGTTTACATGGTGTCTTAAAGACCACCTGATATAAAGTAGTATCAAATGTAATCTTATGAAATAACTGTAAGAAATTGTTTCCAAGTAGAATATCTATTCCAATATTAAAGAAATAAAATGGAGGACATTTTATCAAAAATGATCCTAATAATATTATTGGTCTTTCTATTCCTTTATCTAGGCTTATAACATTATTGGAAATATCTCTACCCTTAATAAGTTTTAAATCTTACTTATATTCCTTAGAAAAACCATCTGATTTACATAAGCATGATCCTGCTCCACAATCTATATAGGCAGCAAAATATTTGACTCTATAATCCTTATATGTAATTCCAAGAGGTATGTAGATACTGTAAGGACTAGTCATCTTGGAATATAAATCATTTTATCCCTATATATAATTTTTAATCCATAAGATGTTATATATATATTTATTTATGTATATATATGTATGTATATATAAAATTGTATGCAATGCAATCATTTCTTTCTTAATCAAATCAATAACTCTAGTTCTTGGTGATTACAAAATCTTTACGCATGTAATAGTAGCTTTCAATTTATTGAATTTACTGTTTCTATCTTTTCCTTTGAATATTGAATTACAAAACAAGACAAGATATATTGAATTACATGTATAAAATCCAGCACTCTATATAAATAAATCTATATCTATTCTTTTTTACATTACAAGTTTTTTACATCCTAGCTACCTAAAAAATCTACAAGCAATTTAACTCCTTTCACTATTTTCTTCTTTCTATAATTTGTGTAAAACAGTTCCATATAGCAATTAGGCTTCTTTCTTTTGTTTGCTTTACAAGAGAAGATAATCAAACAAATTTGATCTTAAGGTATATGCAAGCTATCGTGTTTCCATTGATGCTATTCAAATCAGTTTGAAACTATATTATTTCTTCGATTTTATAGTTTCTTCTCTATGTTAAATTGATTTTTTTTTGTTTTTTTGGAAGCACAGATGAAAAGAAATTATCTTACCATTTCTGAAGTGAAGCAAGATAGTAAAAATTAGACTGTGATAGTTCAAGTTTGTGATCGGATCGAAAAACGGATATTAGTAAAAAGGGGGTATGACATGAAATATCAAAGAATTCTCTTAATGGACTTAGAGGCTTATGCTCATTTTTAATATGCTTACTTTCCTAAAATTTAAATATGCTATATAGACATCTTTACATAAAGTATTAATTTATGTTATCACTTTTTTATCAACAGCTTTAAAACATTGTGGTTCTTACTTTTGACATTTTTATTTAATTAAAAAAATATTTATAGGAAAATAAAGTCACGACACTTATTTTCAAAAGAAGTATAGGATATTTCCAGAATAGATTTAAGCCAAGTAGAAGTTCAAATGTTCAAGTTAAGTGTTGATGATCCAAATGAAGTGACATGGACAGTAAACATGAGTACTCCAATTCCGGAAGTTGTTGAAGTTTTTCCTCCATTGTTATCAAATTTATATGAATTCAACGTCTTCTCCCTTCTATCGAATAATATTGATATCGACGCAAATCATAATTAGTTATTTATTTTTTCATTAATTTTATGTAATCCACAATTTTATAATATTTAATTCTAGAAATATAATACTTTTCTATACTATTTTTTCTCTTTAATTGTTCTCTATTTTTCTTAGATATACTTGGTGTAGTTATTCATGCATTTCCACTTAAGCACATCACCACAAACTTTGGAAACATGATGGCTCAAGATTTTGTAATTATTAATGAAGAGTATGTAAAGAAACTAATTATGATTTTTTAAAAATAAACACGTAACAGAAACGTACTAATATCACAACATATTTGATTTTCATAGATTGATTCCAATTACTCTGACTCATTGGTAAATTTCAACATCAAGAAAGCTATACTTTGATTGAAAATTTGATGTCATGCAGCCAATAATTGTAGCTCTATGTGTCAAGTGCACTTCTTTCCATAATGAAATTTTGATCTTACTCATATTTAATTTATTTTTACACTTATATTGACGTATTGAATTTTTACTCTTATATTTACTTCTTTATAGTCCGAGTGTTGCAACAAAATTTTCTACGTGTTTGATGGCTGATCCTCCACTTGAAGAAGCTCATTCTCTAAAAGCATGGTAAAGATTATCAATATTTATGTTCAAAGTATTCCTTTATTAGCTTTTAATACTTGAAAAAAAAAAAGGTTGTATAAAAGGGCTGCACACAATCAACAAATAATTGCAACAATGTTAAAGAGTGAAGCTTACAAGTTAGGACGTTTTTTACTTCCAGCACCACCACAGGAATAAATTGAAACAATAGCACGTATCATTTCATCCACTGATGTAAACTTTTAAATATCACAAATTTTTTTAACTGTTAATGACTTATTAGTACCTTTTCTTTATCTTATAAATAATTTAATACAAAAAGAAAAAAACATGCCGGATTGCTAAACAACCTAAATTAAATGATATTACTAAAAGAATGTATTACACAAGCTATCCAATATGTAGAAAGTCAATAACATCAATCTCAACTTATCTGATGCACTGCTATAGATGTAATAAAGAAATAGAAGTCACTACAAGGTAAACAAAATTAATTTGAGAACAAAACTTACGAACTCTTATCCAACCAAATTAAATAAAAAATAATTAAATATCCTTCATACATAGAATATATTTTATAGGTAACAGTTCACTATTGCAATCATTGATGAAAAAGCTCAAATTAATGTCTTGGTTTTTGGTGAAGATGCTGATATGCTCATTGGATTCAATACAATTGAATTTAAAAAATAAAAGTCAACAGCGAGCAGAGAATTTTCTTTTAAAATAAAAGTAATTTGCTTACTCATTTATAAATTCAATTATCAAATTATATTTTTATTTGTAACATAAATTAAAGATGAACAAAATTGATGCAGTTATTACACAAAAAATGTAGTTGCTTTTGTTAAACGGCCTCCTGCTACATAGAACATGCAATATCAAAATCTTCATGCGTTGTGACTCTTTCTGAAAAGAACTCTCGCAATGCTCCAATGAGAGAAGAAGCTTCGTCAATTGATAATGGAAGGCAAGAAGAATCCAAAAACAGAGATTGCATCAGTTGATCATCAAATGATTTATAAGCAAGTTCCAAGAATTGAAAATGTTAGTGACCCATCAGCTCCATTCACTTATTTGAATGTAAATACGAAAACTGCTGGTAGTGAAACTTCATCAAAGATGATAGCTAGAAGTGTAGAAAAAAGTTCAGCTCAATTGACTACTATAAAAGAAAATTCAGTAAAGAAATTGAAAACAAAGTGATGAAATTTAATCACGTGAAGTGGAAGTTTGATGCTGGTGTATTCAATGTCAATGAAATGTTAAAAAAAGAAAAAAGGAAAAATAGAACAACATTGTATTTTTACTATACATATACTATTCTTTTTTGTTTTATGTATATGTGAATATATTCTTCTTTGTTTTGTGTATATATAATCATAATATATGCAAGTTTAAAGTTAAATATTCTATATAATGCTAATGTTATTATCTACCGCAATTTCACCATATATTATTATTATAAAAATCTTTTTTATCACCAATTTCTATAGAAGCGGGCACCAATCCGCACCTATAATGTGGAGCAATTATCTAGTATATAGCATAGATAGCTATAGGGGTGGTGTTTGCCAATGTCGAGACAATGAACCTCGACAGCAAAAACCAATCTAAAATTTAAGAGAAACTTACAAGTATCAACACATCTAGATGAGAATGCAGAATTTAGTAGATTTGAAGCCACAATATGTTATGAGGACCACAATACAAACCTTTGCACTTTTGATGGAAATCTAGAATTTGAGGGACAGAAACATCCTCTATCCAAGCATAAATTCTACTTCATGTTTCAAAATATAGAGTTTATATACGACGTGGTAATTTTTTTACGGGACACATATAAAAGTAGTCAAGAATTTAATTAGATAGCCATCCAACGATATTGATAGTCGATGTGTGTGTGTGGAGGAAGAAGAAGATAGAAGGAGAGAAGAGAAAAAACATATTTTAAATTATTATTATCAAATAATAAAATCCTTGACTTGGTTGGAAAGGGGTTAGAAAGGATCATAACCACCAAAAAAAAAAAAAAAATTAGGGACTATATAACATATCTAGATATAAGATTCGTGATTTATAGGGATTGAGATTTCTTATAATGCTAATTATCATCATCATCATCTTTAAAACTACATATTTCATTATAATTTATGGACAAAAGTCAAGTGGGATGTTATTTTTTGAATATTTAGTTTCCATGTTAATTTCTTCTAAAATTGTAATTTTTTCCCTTCTTTTAAAGACTTTCAATTATTAATTAGCCATAAAAAATTTTTTTTTTTAGATTAGTGTTTTTCACGTAAATATTATTAGTATATATAATAATTGTAATGATGTAAAATAATATATTCCTTCCGTTTGGAATTGAATATCCCAATTTGACTTTCATGAATTTTAAGAAAAATTTTTGACTTAGTTAATTTTAATATTGTAATATAACTTTGCATAAATAAAATTTAACTAAATTAGGAAATAAGATATTCAATTTCAAAAAATAAAAATGGAAAATGAGACATTTAATTCCGAACGGGGAGTAATATTTTTTATATAATCTATCTTTTATACAAAATAAATTTTTTGCAATTTGCACAGGTTAATTAATATGTATAATAATTTTTGAAATTGAAACATATATTTTTATATTTTCTATACAGCGGAAGATTCGTTTAATTGTTTATAAACTACTTTACTTATGATTCAATTAGTTAATTTTCCACTTATTAGGGAGAAAAAAAAAAAAAGCCCTCACTTAGGTTAATCTTGATATACCCGAGCTTTCATTTTTGGAGAGAAGGATTTAACCGACTCAAACGAGAACGGTTTATAGCCGCACTCTCAAACCCTCCGGCCTCCATCGCCTAAAGTTCACTCAACACAGCATCCTGAGATCTCTAGCGCTTACCCGTTGGGGCTACTGATTCTATTATCGGAATCTTGAATACGCCTTCACAGAAACCCGAGCAGGGGAAAAGCGAATTCGATGGGTGACTATAATGACGCTCTAATGCGCAATCAGAACGCAGCTGTTCAAGCTCGGACCAAGGCGCAGAATCGAGCTAATGTTATGCAATTGAAATTGGTATTACTCTAAATTCTGTTTATTAACACTTTGAAATTGTTTTTAGGTTTGTTTTTTCTTCATAGTTTAATTATTAGTCCTCTATTGGGCTAACCAACCTGATTTGTGTTTCTGCGCGGTGGATTGTTTTAGGGTTTGGATGTAGTTGATTAGGATTGAGCTGATGTCAAATGGTTAATTAGCAGGATTTTGTTTTCTTGTTCGTTATTATTAAATTAATTTCCTGTTGTAAGCGCCATTACAATCATATATAGTGTAGAGTTAAAATCATGGTACTTTACTGTTTTTCATGCATTCCTTTAAGTGAACCTCAATTTTTTATGGCGCCATTCAATTGCTTCTTAGAACTTGTGCACTCAAGGCTTGTTGTTGTTGTGTTTGCTTTCCATGGTTTTCTTTGGTTTATGAATGCAGATTGGTCAAAGTCATCCAACTGGCTTAACAGCAAATCTTCTGAAGCTATTTGAGCCCCGGCCTCCTTTGGAATTCAAACCTCCTCCTGAAAAGAGAAGATGCCCTCCTTATACAGGTTGGTAGTTGTCTATTGGTTTAATTTTTTTCCCCTGATGTTAGGTATCTGGATTCACACTCATTTCCCTTGCGTGTTGTGTTACATGGTATGTCATTCTTCCACATAACAGGTATGGCACAATTTGTTAGCAATTTTGCTGAGCCTGGGGAGCCTGAATATGCTCCGCCCATCCAGGAAGCTGAAACTCCTGTAAGTATCTTTTTTTTTCTCTTTTTTTTAACAAATTCTACAGTTATAAATGCTCCACTGCTGATAAATCTGCACTGTGTATGCATTTTATCATTGTTTTTCATGAGGAAAGTTTAATTTCCATATCATTTTAATATTTTATCATCTATTATTTGCGGCATCTGAGAAACTGATACAATTAATACAGGAGAGTCGTGCTTTCTGTATATTGACATTTCTCAATGCAGCATATTTTTGGGCGTGGTCTTTTAACTATGATGTGGGCAAATGGTATCGACTGTGTCTGTTGTGTCTCCTATCTGTATTCTGCCCTGCAAAGGGATTTTGGATAGAATCTTTTACTGCAGTTTGTAAAGTTTTAATGCAATCTTTTATGCATTGCGTTCATAATTTCACATGTGGTTCTCCCCATGTGGTTCTCCCTTTCTCCCTATTCCATGCTTGTCAGGTTTCATCGATGTTGGTTAACCTGTGAATCACTTGATTGCTCTTGTTTCTGAAAAGTCTAAACCATACTTTGGCAAGTTTTGTATAAATGTAATAGCTTAAACTTTCGTGGTCAGGTGATTTGGTGTTTTTTTTTTATTATTTATTTTATTTTTTAAAAGCAAAGCTTGCATGCCATTTGCTGTTAACTGGTAAATTTTTTAAGCATTGTTACCATTTTTATTGTCATAATTATTTTTAAATTTATTATATTACCTTAGATTAAATAAATGAGAGGTGCTTGCCCATTGATCACAATTTGAAGCACACAGCTGTTGATCTTCTTGCATGTGATAATCTGTTTATTCCTTTGCAAGAACAGGCTCAGAGGAGAGCTAGAATCCATGGAATACGACTCGAGGAGGGTGCAAAGAAGGCTGCTGAGGATCTTAAGACATGTTCGTGTCATGTCCTCTCTTGTAAAGGTTTTTAGTTTCCATGAGATTGGTACAATGAGTGTACTAACGAATTTCAAATTGTGCAGATGATCCAAATAATGACCCCAATATTGCAGGTGATCCATACAAAACCTTGTTTGTAGCTAGGCTTGTGAGTATTACTACTCTTTCTTGATATTAGTTTACTTTGAAACAGTAATTTGATAGTCTATATCTGATTTCATGGACATCTTGTTAATTTCAGAATTACGAGACAACGGAGAGCCGAATTAAAAGAGAGTTTGAGGCTTATGGGCCGATCAAGCGGGTAGGTATTATAGAGCCCCCCAACTGGGCTCTGGTTATTGGCTTTTGGTTCGGTAAGAAGTTGAAATTTATTGTGACAGTGTGTCTTTTAAGTGATCAGCTCCTCCTAACACCAGCCACAGCTCCTCCTAACTCCAGCCACCCATTCCTCATATTGAAACCCAACAAAAATAATGTAGAGTATATCTTCTATGGTGGCATGTTTCTCTTTCACTTTTGCCCTTTGAGAAACAATTGTTTTGAAATTTTTGGTGGTTTATTTTTTGTGGTTAAACTCTAAATTAAAAGTGAGATTTAGTAATTTTTGAAGATAGATATCCAAAATTATTTGTTAATTATAAAGCACTTATATTGTTTTTTAAATCTTGATTGGGTTTGACATATTGCATGCATATAAACACTTTGACTGGAAAGGGTAATTTGGTCTTTATTAAAAATTGTTTTAAAGTTTGCTTCTCCTTCTGGAACGACCTTTTTTTCAGTCATTTTGTCCGTGTTCCAAAAACCTGGTAAATGATGTTGGTATACCAACCTTTGTCCTGTTTAACTGCAAGAATCTGTTTTCTGATAATCAAGGGGAAAAGTATTTACTGGCAATCTGTAATCTTACTGGGGAATTCTAGTGAGTGTGGAAGGTATGTCGAAGGCATTACTTTTGCTTTGCTTAATAATAGTCAGATGTTCAAATCAAGAGTGGTCTTCTTGCTCAGGTATTATAACCTCGAATAGGTTTGTCTTGCTCATCTTTCCATGCCTTTTTTAAGTTTGTGTTGGAATCATAAATGTCTTGGGCATGGGTAGTCTTTTTAGTTTCTAGGTAAGCATCTCTGGTGGTTTTTCCAGTGTAATTTATCCCCTGTTAAGGTCAGAATTATGCTTATGGTGGTTTTTGGTTCTTTCATTTCCCCAAATGATATTGTTCCCTTAATCCAAAAGATGGTGGTTCATCCTGCAAAACAAAGCTGAATATTTTAAGTTGAGCAGTGCAGTATGGATTGTGCCTTTTTGGCCCTTATATCATGGCAACAAATGGAGTCTGACTACTTAATCCTGGACTTGGTAAAATGTGTAGGGAGTATTAGTCATCTCCTTCTCTTTAATTTTTCAGCTTGTGGCTTTTTTCTGCACTAAGATTTTATTTCTGGATTTAAGGCCAAAAAGTTTCAGCCATTCAGAAGGTATTTTGGTATTTGAATGTTTCTTTTATAGTTATATTGTCATTTAAGAAATATCCCTGGTAAGGGGAGGTTAGTATATCTCGCAACTGGTAAATTGTCATCTCCTATTGTGCAACTCTAGCAGTGAAGGTGATGCATCTGGCATTGGAGCTGTATATTAAAAGGTGAGCACGGCTAATGAGGCATAGTGCCTGTCTGCCGTGCCAATAGGATTTTTGTTATATCTAAATTGTTTCTTGCATAAAGTTTAGGCATAATAAATATGACAGACAATTGCAGAATACAATCTTGTCTTCTATTACTTGCTGATCCTTTTCATGCTATTTTTTGCAGGTTCGCTTGATTACAGATAAAACAACAAACAAACCAAGAGGCTATGCTTTTATTGAATATGTGCATACTCGTGATATGAAAGGTCTTTTTTCTGTTTCTGTTTATTTGTTTGTGTTTTTGCCCCCTTATTGCTTATTCTTTCTGCTTTTTCCTTGCTTTATTTTTTACATATTTTTTCCTGCATGCAGCTGCATACAAGCAGGCTGATGGCAAGAAGATTGATAACCGGAGGGTGCTAGTGGATGTTGAACGTGGTAGGACTGTTCCAAATTGGCGTCCTAGGAGACTTGGCGGTGGTCTGGGAACAACAAGGGTAGGAGGTGACGAAGTCAATCAGAGGTATTCTGGGAGGTAACAGGCTTGTTGCCATATATATTCACATAATTTCATCTATGTTGAGATATCATAAAATGTAATTCTGGTTAAATGGAAGTTGAGTGTGGAAAAAAATGCAGTGTTGAGGGAGGGTCTGAAATATGTGGGTGCATGGAAATTACAATTCTGCTCCTTGCTGGTATATTATTTATAGGTGTGATATGTTCTTATGTTACCTAAAAATGTGCAGAGAGCAACCCCAATCAGGAGGAGCATCTCGTTCAGAGGAGCCGAGGATACGGGATGATCGTGAGAGGTAGACTATCCAGATAGTTCTTCATTGCAATTTTAACTTTTCATCAATATTATGGTTTTCTGAATCATATTACTTTTCTTCTCTTTCATGAAGAATTATCACACATGGACTTTATTAGTTCTGGGATTTGTTTAAGTTGCACAACTGGTTTCCCACTTTGAAGGGTAACTGGGTCATGTACTTGCACATATAGGACCCACCTAGAACAAATTCCTCCATCCATGTGAATTAAGGTCATGGAATGGGACCTGAGAAATCCCCATAAGACATGTTTCAAATCAATTAATTTTTTTTTTAATGACTGACTGATTTTGTAGTGGTTCTTGATGTAAATTTGTTCATAATCCACCTTGAACAATGTTAATAGGTTGACATTTCATCTCATTGTCTTCTATAAACCTGCAGTATTGACTAATTTGAATTGCTATGGTTTCAGGGAAAGGGAGAAATCTCGTGAAAGGACCAGGGAAAAGGAACGAGATCGGGATCTGTCTCGAGAGCGCTCACAAGACAGATCAAGGGATCGTGATCACCGAGATGATAGGCATCATAGGGATCGTGAGAGAAACAGAGATAGAGATAGGGAGAGAGACCGTGGGCGGGACAGAGACCGTGATCGTGACCGTGCACGTGATCGTGACCGGGGTAGGGAACGTGGCCGTGACCATGATCGTCATCGTGACAGGGAAAGGGACAGAGATCGTGATTATGAAGCTGTTGATCCAGATCATGATCGTGGTCGTTCTCGTGATAGGGAATATGACCATGACAAGGTTGAACACAAACATGAGCGAGAACGGGAACGAAAAACTGATCATGCCGAGCAAGAGGGTAATCATGGATGGTACGAACAACCTGATCATGGACACAAGCATCCAGATGGTGAGCATGGAGGACACACTGACTACTATGAGCATTACCAAGGTCAGGGTAAATACAGCAACCCGGATGCCCGAGTTGATGAGGATCGCTATGAAGATACTGATCGATATCATGACAGATATGATCATATGGAGGAGGACAATTATGGTTATGACCGAGCTACATCTGAAGTAGGAGAAAAGGTCCGAGATTACCGCCGTTCAGAGAGGTCACTTTCTCGTGAATATGATTACTGATAACTGTGGCCATTGTGTCTGAGAATTTCTAGTGTTTTAATGGTAAGATCTCCGAGACTAGCATGCATATATGCGTAGTTCATTTTGTGATAGATTCCATGATATATACATGCCAATCTTTGATCTGTGTTAACTTGCTACAGGTACTTGGTTGCCTAATTCTACAATGCTGAGTCCTCAATATAGCCAATTTGAGGGAAATGGTGCGGATATTTTCAGCTGGATGGGTTGGTTTTGTGTTTTTATTTCATTAATTATCTTTTTATGCCATGGAACCTTACAAGTATGTGGAGAAGAGAATTCTAGGATTTAAGACTAATATTTTGATCGTTGTACTTTGACAGGTTTCTTACAAAACTTCGTGTGCTTTGTTTGCAAGTTCTAAAATGTTATTGCTGTCAAATTTTATGATTGTTTTTATTTTTGCACTTCGAAAGTTATGACCAATTTTTAAGGCGAATATCTCGAAATCTTAATAACAGACGAGGATGATAATTTATATCAGTGATAACCTTGAAAGATTTAAATATCATATCAGCTCTAAGCTAGCTCCAGACGTCTTTGGTGGATTGAGGCCATGTCTTATTGGACCCCGTGGATGTTTGGTTTATGTTCTAAGATGCTTTTACTTAACAGGAAGATTCTTACTTTTTCCGTTATTCCCCCGGTGTTTTGTGTGACAAGGGTGCAAAGGGTAAAGAAATTTAAATCAATCTTGAGTTCGAGACAAGAATCAAGCGTGTAGTGTAGTGTGGGTCTATTCTCCAGAAAACAAGGTTAAAGAAAGGTTTTGGGTAGGGGTGAGCTTGGATCGGTTTTTTTTTCCAAAGGAGAAAATCCAAAATCAACCCTATCTATAGTTGGTTTGGTTTCGATTTTTCATGTTCGATTTCGATTTTTATTCGGTTATCCAATGGATATTCGAAATTACCCAACGTTTAGATGAACTAAAATCCAATTGTTTCAAAATTTAAACTATAATAAAAACTTGCAATAATTATTGCAATGCCTTAGTACTCTTTAAACAAGCAATAAATAGTATCATTTATCAAGGTTAAAAAAATGGGATAATTTCAGAGGAAAAATAAAAATTGTAAAAAATTTTGGG
>JAOXNR010000001.1:19803792-19867265 GCA_028571225.1 Parsonsia alboflavescens | reverse complement strand
GGGTTTGCAATAGTACTAATGTTGGGTACAAACCTCCTATAAAAAGAATCTAGCCCATGAAAACTTCTTATCTCACCCACATTTTGAGGTGTTGGCCAATCTTTAATGGCCCTTACCTTCTTCTCCTCAACATGGATGCCATTTGAAGACACAATATAACCAAGAAAAGTCATATTCGGCAAACAAAAGGAGCATTTCTTTAAATTGGAATAAAGTTGTACATGTCTAAGAAGGCTAAAGACAACTCTTAGATGGCTAACATGCTCTTCAATATTTCTACTATACAAGGAGTTATCATCAAAATAGTCTATCACAAATTTACCGATGCAATCTCTAAGAACATGATTCATCAATCTCATGAAAGTGCTAAGTGCATTTCTGAGTTCAAAAGGCTTAACAAGCCACCCATAAAGACCATGATTATTTTTTAAAGCAGTTTTCCACTCATCCAATTCTTTCATACGAATTCGGTGATAGCCACTTTTCAAATCAATTTAAGAAAAATGCATACAACCATTAATTTCATCAAGCATGTCATCTAGTTTAGGGTTTAGGGATTGGAAAGCCATACTTTACAGTGATTTTGTTGATTGCTCGACAATCAACACACATCGTTCAACTTCCATCCTTCTTGGGCACAAGAAGAACGGGGTACCGCACATGGGTTCATACTATCCCTCACATAGCCCTTGGTAAGTGGCTCTTCCACTTGTTGTTGAAGCTCTTTGGTTTCCTCCAGATTAGTTCTATAATTGGATTTTTTGGGCAATGGTGCTTTCAGTATCAAGTCTATTTGGTGCTCAATCCCTCTCAATGGTGGCAATGCTTGAGGGAGCTCTTCCGGAAACACATCTTCAAATTCCTTCAAAAAAGAGCAAACACTACTAGGAAGAGATGAATCAATGTAATTATCCAAAGAAGCTTGTACATAAGTAAAATCATTGGCATACAGGTTGAACATGCATGCCTCAACTCTTTTTCTTTTCACTCTTCTTGTCTTCTTCATTCATTTTCTTCCCTCTCTCATTTTTTCTCTCTTTTTCTTTCTTCTTTCCCTCTCTCTCAATTTTCCCTTTCTCATTCTCTCTTGTTTTTACCTCATTTTCTCTCTTATTTTTCTCCTCATAAAACTTTTTCATTCTCTCAAGAATTTTCTTTTGATCCATGTAGCCCTCATGAGGTTTCAATAGGATCAAGTGTATCTTCCTTCCTTCAAACTCCAAGGCATGTGATATCATAGATCACCTTCGTATCATATTGCCATGGCCTTCCAAGCAATAAATGTGTGGCTTGCATTGGCACCACATCACTATACTTGCCCATTGAGAATGAGATTTTCACTTGCTTACCAACTTTCACTTCACCGCTATCATTAAACCACTAAAGCTTATATGGTTTTGAATGGTCAATGCAAGGTAGCTGCATCTTCTCCACCAAGTAGTGATATGGACATCCGAACTGATCCAACTCAAGGACTGATGCGGATCCTCTACCTCGAGATGCGGGCCGACCCAATTGTCTCAGAATGGGCTGAAATTTGACTGTGCTATTGGAGACGGCCCAATGAGCAATACGGGACCATCTTGATAGGTTTTCAGGCACTTCTTTTTTTTTTTTTGATTGAATTATATTTTAGGGATATTTCCATAATTTTGATGTTTTTATTATTATTTTTGAATCGGATTAGGATTCTTTTAATTAATTCCGATTAGGTTTAGGATAGATTTAGTTTATAAATATTTCGTTTTGTCTTAGTTTTAAACAAGCTTTGTTTTCTATATTATTCTAGGAATCGAAATTCCTTGTCTTTCTCTTTGCTTTTGGTTGTGAATTGCAATTCAACTTTCGCCGAAATAGTGAGTGAACATGAAAAACATCCCTTTTTCTTTTCCTGTTTGGTTGTTGTTAGATAATTGCGGACGATCCAAAAATCATCCTATATGAACTTGGAATCAGAGCCTTGATTTTAGATCATCCAAAGTTTGAGTTCCCGAATGTTTTCCGAAATTGTTGCCGTCGCACTATTCATTGACACTATTTTGCTACTGTTCACAGGCTTTTCCGTGACTGTTCATCGGCACTATTTACCGTCACTATTCCGATACTGTTCACCATTTCCCTACTCTTCTGATACCATTCATCGGCACTGTTCATCTATTTTTGAAAAAAATTTGAAAATTTTGCCAGAATGCCTTAAAATTGTCGGAATTTCTTAAATTTTGTCAGAATGGAGAGAACCAACAAGGAACCTACTCTAAGTGATGTGATGGCGTTGTTAGAGGTCTTGAATGCACGATTAGAAACTCTAAATTATTTTCATGCTCGATAGGAACGTGGAGGTATTGACGGCAATGAAAAGTGGCAAGTCCGCAATGTTGAAGATATACCGATCCAAAAGGAGCTCGATTTTGATCTCGATTCGCAGCCCCAACAAGAGTCAGTTCTCAATCTGTCACTGAATGGAAATTCCCAATCAGCTAAAAGACCTACAAGCGAACCTGCTTGTCATGAAATTCAGGAATGTGATGATGGTAGCAATTTTAAAACTTCGTCTACGTTCCTAGAGCCCCCAGTGTCGGAACCATCTAGGTCTCTCAAGCTGCTCTAGTATGGGCCCACATCACAGTCCGCCTCGAAGGCCCATAAAATACAGCTAAAGCTTCAGCAATTTGATGTAGATGATGAGATTGAAGATTTTTATAAAGAGGACAAACATGTATTTCTAGGGTATGTTGTGACCGAAGATGGGATTCTTCTAGATTTCAACAAGGTTTTCAAAGTCACCTGTGATGCTTCAAAGACGAGGATTGGTGGAGATCTTAGCCCAAACGGAAGACCAGTTGCATTCATCAGTGATAAACTAGGAGGAGTAAAAGCTAACTTATTTAGTATATGATCGAGGAAATGGAATCCTTGTTAGGTGCGAATTCAAGCTTGAGGACAAGCTTTTCAAAGGAAGAGGAGTGTGATGTGGAAATTCGAATCGATCCAACTCAAGGACTGATGTGGATCCTCTAAATTGGAATGCGAGTCGACCCAATTGTCTTGGAATGGACTGAAATTTGACTGGGCTACTGGAGATGGCCTAATGAGCAATACTCATAGCTTTGTTATGGCCTATGACTTTTTTTTTTCCATCCAGGACCATCTTGATGGGTTTTCGAGCACTTTTTATGTTTTTAGGATTTAATTATATTTTAGGGATATTTCCATAATTTTGTTGTTTTTTTTATTATTTTTTAATCTTATTAGGATTCTTTTATTTAAATCCGATTAGGGTTATTTTAATTAATTCTAACTAGGTTTATGATAGATTTAGGTTATAAATATTTAGTTTTGTCTTTGTTTTAAACAAGCTTTGTTTTCGATATTATTCCAGGAATCGAAATTCTTTTTCTTTCTCTTTACTTTTGGTTTCGAATTGCAATTCAAGTTAGGCCAAATTCGTGAGTAATCGTGCAAAATATCCCAAAATCGTGAGTGATCACACAAAACATCCCTTTTTCTTTTCCTGTTCGATTGTTGTCAGATAGTTGCGGACGATCCAAAAATCGTCCTGCATCAAGTAGGCACCTGCAACATCAAAACAAAACCCACTATCTACAATGACACTACACATATGTTCTAAAATCAAGCACCTTGAGTGGAACAAATTCTCCCTTTGCAAGTCCTCTTCATCACTAACTTGAGTACAAAGTACTCTTCTAATCATGTACATTTTTTCACAATCACCTTCATTAGGATGGACTTCATCTTCAGGCCTCTCTTCTTCATCCTCAGTTCCTTCCTCTTCATCCTCACTAGCCAACTTCACTAAGTCCCTATTGTGCAAGATGATGTTCCTCTTGTTGGGACTTTGGTTGGCATTGTGCCCTTAACTTTGACACATATGGAAGTTGACATCTCTAGCTTTGAAAGGTTGTACATACCCCTTTCCATTGTCTTCATGGACTCTTTTGTTCTCTTAATACTTATGCTTGAAGGCCTCCTCTTTTGGTTCAACCTTAGGAGTTACTACATCCTTCCTTGGCCATGTGTTTGTAGGTCTCGTTGATGAAGTCCCATAGTTAGAGGAACTATAGGATTTTCGATGGGAGCTCCTCTTATGCTTCAATTGTTTCTCCACCTTCATGGCTATATTTACCACATCTTGTAAGTGAGAGAATTAACTAACTTCAACTCTATCTGCTATCTCTCTATTCAAGCCACAAATAAATCTAGCCATAGTAGCCTCTTCATCTTCCTCAATGTTGACCCTCATCATAGCTACCTCCATCTCCATGTAGTACTCATCTACACTTTTAAAGCCTTGGTATAGAGTTTGAACCTTTTGATAGAGTTCCCTTTGGTAGTAAGTTGGTACAAATCGTCTCCTCATGACTTCTTTGAGCTCTAGCCATGTAGCTATGGGTTCTTCATTGGCTCTCCTCTTGTTGTTCACTAGTTGCTCCCCCAAAGTTAAAGCATAATCCAAAAATTCAACAATGGCCAATTTTACTTTCCATGCTTTCGGATAGACATAGCAATCAAAAACATGTTCCACCTTGGTCTCCCAAGTAAGGTAAGCTTTCCGATCATTACCTCCCTTGAATGGTGGGATGGTTAACTTAATTGATCCCAAGCTAACATCCCTTCTCCTTTGCTCTTGTGGCTCCTCTTGCACACATTGTCCCCAATATTCCTCTCCTCCATTGTAGGCTTCATCAAATTGATCTTGAGTACTCTTCTTCTTGGTTGGGCTCTTGGTACTTTGCCTCCCTTTCTTCTACCTCTTTGAGGAAATTGATTTCTCATTGCTTGAGCCTGAGGTGTGTCAATGGCATTCACTCTTGCTTCCACCCTTTCCATCTTTGAACTAAAATCTCCCATATCTAGTCTTATTGATCCCACATCTCATGTCAATGGTTGCAAAATTGCTCAAACAGAAGGCATCATGTCATTGTCCTCCCTCAGGTTGGATGCTTTAGATGAGATAGAGCTTCTTCTTGGCATGATTGTACCTACAAAATGAACACACAAAAACAGGGGAAATATTTCCTCACAAATTCACTCATGTATCACACTTGAAATGGATTTTTCTCCCTCTAATGTGCTCAACCCCTTTAACTTTTTTCCACTCTTAACTCTTCTTCAAGTTCTTAATGCAACTCCAAGAATAGACAATTACTCAACGAGGATATCAAATAAAATATCAAAAACTCAAAACAAGAAGTTCATATTTTCCAACAATTTAGAATCAAAAAGATAAGAATTTCAAAGAAGATGGTTAATGAACACAAGTCAAAAGATCAAACACTTAGAATTCAAGGAAAATAGATGCAAGACAATTTAACAAAAGGTTTGAGGTCGAAGTGTTGTGATCCCCATTTCAAGCAAAGTCAATGTGATCAAGTGTCCCAATCAACAAATTTAGATCAATAAGTAAGCAATTCAATCCAATAGATCATAAATCAATCTCTATCCATCAATTTGATCAATATATAACATAGAATTCAACTTTACGAGGCTTGATCATCATAGTTTCGAAATTTTGAGTACTATTTTTGAGAGGATTTTCGATTTTTTCATATTGGAGATCTCTTATTATTATTATTATTATTATTATTTATTACTATTATTATTATTATTTTGAAAAGATGGTATAAGAAGTACAAATACCAAACAAATTGAATTGGCCTTGATTTTTGGTCTTGGACACAATTCACACGGATCACAAGAAGAAGATCTAGGATTAATGTAAAGGAAAAAACAAAAAATCACATGAGATCATGAGATTTCAAAGAAGAAAACATGATCTTAACACTTAAACAAAGAAAGCAAATAAATTATGCAAACCTCTTGATAAAAACCTAAGCTCTAATACCAAAATATGATGTGATCACAAGTTGAAGTTTCACATTATCTTGGCCCAACTCTTGAATAATCAAATAGAGATTCAAATCCCAAGACTCATCGAAAGCTTCAAACTAGTACCATTGACCACTATGTCTTCCAATATGATTTAATGGTTTGAATTTGTTCAATTCAATTCAATTACCCTAGCCAAGCATTGAAACGCAAGAGTCAGACTAAGAACCCTAGAAGAGTTTTTTGAAGAACACTCATGAAAAATAGAGTTTGATCCAAAAGGATTCTCTCAAATTGATTTAAGTTGTTTGTGATAAAAAGTTGTCTTTCAAATACAAATATGAGACTATTTATAGTACACATAACAAGAAGAACTAATTGGTGTCTTACATCGGTCAAAGGACCTTCTTAACCCTTAATTATAATAAGAAAAGTGAATTAAAAACAAGTCAAACAAGGGAAACAGGGCAGGGACGCATTGGAGTCGGATTTCAAAAGTTTAGATACCAAATTGGCCAGGCGACCAAAACCAATTAGCTCGAGAACTTTTCTGCAGGGTTCTTCAGTTCGCCCCAGTTGATTTGGTCCTAACCTACCCCATTCCCCTGTCTGATTGGCTTCGGTTCCATGCTCCAGTTGCTGCTCTAACTTTCATCAAACACTTTCGTTCCACTTTTTGTTTCATTCTCTTCTTTTGTGCTTCCACCCAAAGCTTCCCAAGGGACTTTGTAAACTTCTTGAACACTCATAAGTAGTTCTTCATGTCGTTGAATCATCAAACAATTGAAGTCCTTCCTTGGTTGTTCATCATCAACAAATGATAGCCCCTCAAAGATAAATTGAAAACCAAGCAATTTTTCTCTTCTTCGCACAAAGGTGATCAATGCTTGCCTCAACTTAACAACCCTCGATCTTATGATTTCTCTCTTATGTATCCTCGAAGTTGTATTTGGATAGCCATCAATAAGAGAATACATATCCATTTCTCTCAACACTCAAACTCTCTCAAAAGGAGTGGAGGAATTCTCTCAACTAATTCTCATTCACTTTTTAAACTTAATTTCTAGCAAATGGTCAGGCCTCTATTTATAGGTAAACAAAGAAAACTCTCGAATCTCAAATTATACGAGATTGTGGCACTAAGAGGCATTCAAAAATTTTGGACAGCTTCAAACTTCAAAGGTTAGGTGAAGATGTCAGCAATTTGATCTTGAGACTTGACAAACTCCAGTTCCACTTCTTTCTTCGAGATGCAATCTCTAATGAAGTTATGCTTGGTGTCAATGTGCTTGCTTCTTTCATGGAACACCTGATTTTTTGCCAATACAAGTGTGGATTTGTTATTAATGACTATCTTGGTTGATTCCTCTTGTGAATGATGCAATCATTTCATTAAACTTCTAAGCCATATCACATGACATACACAATATGTTGTTGCAACATATTCAACTTCACATGAAGAAAAGTGTTACAATTGGTTGCTTTTTGGAACTCCAAGTAAAATCTAAATTTCCCATAAAAATGCAAATCCGGTGGCGCATTTCCGATCATCCATATCACCTGCCCTATTGCTATCAACATAGCCAACAAGTCTAAAATCTAGTGAATGTGAATAGAAGATTTCAAAGTCAAGTGTACCTTTGATATACTAAAGTATTCTTTTCACAACTTTCAAATGAGAAGAAGTAGGATTCTCCATGTACCTACTTATTAAACCAACACTGAAAAGAATACCTAGCCCAATGCATGTTAGATACCTCAAACTTCCAACAAGACTCTTGAACAATGTAGGATGTGTTTTTTTTTTCCATCACCATGATTGGACAATTTGATTCCACATTCTATTGGACTGTTCAAAGTTTTGCAATTCTCCATTTCAAATTTCTTGAGAATTTCTTTGGCAAAACCTTCATGAGAAATAATTATCCCACCCCCCTTTTGCATAACTTCAATTTCGAGATAATAGGACATTAAGTCAATGTCTGTGTCATCTCAAATTCTCGAGCCATTGCCTTCTTGAAATACTCTAACATCACTAGGTTGTTTCCTATCAAGATCAAGTCATCCACATACAGAGGCAAACAAACAACACATTATTATCTCTCTTTTTTTTCTTACATAAAGTGCATGTTCATGTGACACTTGATAAACCCATTTGATAGGAAGTACTTGTCAATTAGATTCCAAGCACGAGGGGCTTAACACAAACAAGGGAGAGAATTTTTCAATTTTAGGACCTTGTCCGCATGCCCCTTCACAACATAACCTTAAGGTTGATCAATGTAGACTTCTTCCTTTAATGTTCCATTCAAAAAGGCTGATTAGACATCAATTTCTGTTGAACTTTCCATCCGTTTTGAGCTACAAGAGAAATTATCAAACTAATTGTCTCGAGGTGAGCAGCTGGAGCAAATACCTTCTTCTAATCAATGCTAACCTTTTCCTTGTAGCCTGTGGCAACCAATCTTGAGTTGTATCTTTCAACTTCACCTTTGGAATTCCTGTTTGTTTTGTACACCTATTTCACTCCAATGGTTATTTTGCCTTTTGGGGGTGAGACTAATTCCAAAGTGTCATTTTTCACAATTGCCTTATCTCTTCATTCATGGCATCTCTCCATTGCCTATCTTGGGTGGCATCTTCAAAACCTAGATGCTTACAATCTGCAAACAAACAAAAGTTTGTATGGTCATGCAAATCCATTTTTACCTCTTTAGTTTCATCTTATATCTCCTCCAAATTCTATACCTTTGTTGAGGTCTTTCAGTTGAGGTTAAAATATCCATATGGTCACTTCGTGGAGGAGTTGGTAGTGGAGTAGAATGGAAAACTTCTTCTTTATCATCAAAGAATGGGCTAGAAATGTATCTTTATTTTTTGGACCTTCCAATCCCAAGAGCTTCTTTCATCAAACTCAACATTTCTACTAACAATTATTTTCCCATTCTCCGAATTTTACAATTTATACCCTTTGGAATTTTTATCATAGCCAATAAAGATATACCTCTCACTTTTGTCATCAAGCTTGGACCGATTCTCATGCAACAGATGAGCATAGCTATGCTCCCAAAAACTCGAAGATGATAAATACTTGGTTTGTAGCCACTCCATGCTTCTTGAGATGTCCGGTCTTGCACACTTTTATTGTAGCTCCGATTTGACAAATATACAGCACAAGCAACTACTTTAGCCAAAAACTCCTTTGGCATATTTTTACTCTTCAATGAACTCCTAGCCTCGTCGAGAATGGTTCGGTTATTACTTTCCACTGCACCATTTTGTTGGGGTGATCTTGAGACTGTAAATGGCCTTCAAATATGATTCTTTTGACAATATTCTTTGATTTCACATGAAGTGAACTCTCCTCCATTATCGGACCGAAGAGATTTGATTTAGTATCCACTTTGCTTTCCCACCATATTCTTGAAATTTCCAAATTTTTCAAACACATCCGCTTTTTCCTTCAACGAGTACACCGAAGTTTTCTGAGAAATAGCATCCATGAATAAAAGAAAATGTAGTGGTCTATAACTTGAATAAAAGAAAATAGTTACTCTTACCAAGTGATGATGGCTTGATTGGTCCACAAACATCTTAGTGTACTAACTCCAAAAGGAACTTGAGCTCTTGTTGTTGAATCTTTTGGGAAGCTCTTTTTTGCTTGTTTTCCAAAAAGTACACCCCTCGTAGAGTTGGTCCGGTATCAATAGTTGGAAGCCCTTTCACCATCTTTCCTTTGTTCATCAATTTGAGACCATCGAAATTTAAATGGTCAAACCTCATGTACCAAAGCCAAGAAGAATCTTTAACACAAGAATATAAGCATCTTAAGACATCGCTTTGAATGTTTAAGAGAAACATTCTATTTTTTGTCATTAGCACTTTCGCAACTAACCTTCCATTTTCATCTTTATAGTCAAACTTCTATTTTTCAACTGCATATCATAATTTTTCTCCAACAATTGTCCCCATCTTAAAATATTATTTTTCATCTCTTGGACTTAATAAACATTAAAAATCGATTGATGGCTTCCATTTTTTGATTGAATTAAAATCGTTCCTTTTTCCTTGCCTTGCACTTGTGATGAATCACCGAAAGTAATATGTCACTAAACGATTTATTAAATTGTACAAAAAGATCTTTTTTCCACAATTATGACTGTTTGCACCGAAGTCAAGATACCAAGGGCTCTTTTCTGCTTGTTCTTCAATTTTGCTAACAAGAAGCAAAATAGGATTTTCTTCTTCATTTTTATTTTCCGCAAAGTTTGATTTTTCATCAACATTATTTTTGCTCTCCCAAGAATAATGTCCAAATTCATGCAAGTATAACATTCAATATTTGACTTGCCATACCTTTCTTGATTTTCTCTCGATCCTCTTCCTCTTCCACTTCCACGACCTTCTATTCAGTATGAGTCATGACTTTTCTCTTCTCTGTTAAAGAATTGGTATGTTCCCTCTTCCTTTTCCATGACCTCTTCCTTGACCACATCCACTTCGTCGACTTTGTTGGGGCGGACCATGGTTGTCTTCCTTTTCATTCAAAGAGAACTTTGCTTGAAAAGCATGTTCCATGGATTGTTGATTTGGCTTCCTCAACCTTTCTTCATGTGCTTGCAAAGATCCAAAAAGCTCCTTAACAGTCATGGTGTCCAAATCTTTGGACTCGTCAATGACGACAACAACACAATTAAATGTTGGATCCAAGGATCTCAAATCTTTGTTACAATTCAATTTTCTCTCAATTCATCTCCATATCTCTTCATTTGATTCGTGATTCCCAAGTCTCTTGAGATGTAATCCAAAACGGATTCAAATTAATTCATTTGTAAAGATTCTAATTCTCCACGTAATGTTTGGAGGTGAATTTTTTTCACTTTATGTACTCCTTTGAAAGATACTTAAGAAATATCCCATGCTTGCTTGGGTGTGGTGGCATTAGCAACTTTTCCGAATGTTTTCTTATTTAGCCCTTGATGGATGAGAGTAAAGGCCTTTTGATCTTTCTTCAAGGTGGCAGCATGTTGCCCATCAACACATTTCTCCACAGGTTCCCAAACTTTATAGGCTCCAAGCAAAGCCTTGATTCGAATGCACCAATTATTATAATTGTCTTTGGTGAGGGCGGTAAACTTGGTATGGACTAATACTCAAGATGTTTCTTACTCACATGCTCAACTATCTCCTAACAAATATGGATCTAATACCAGTTTGTTAACACTCTAACTCTCCCAAGAGGAGTGGAGGAATTTTCTGATCTATTTCTCATTCACTTTTTTAACTTTAACTTCTTACAAACGATTAGGGATAGGCCTCTATTTATAGGTAAACAAAGAAAACTCTAAAATCTCAAATTAAAGAGGATTATCAATACTCACAAGCTGTTTCACTTCTCCATGCTTGACTTCACATTTTTCAACACATAGAAAATACAAAGGACACCCAAGAACCTACATAGTCTTCTAGAAATTATCCTGGTTAAGACTTAATGACCAAGAATCAAGTTTGCTTTCCAAAAATATATCTACTTCCTTTTTTTGTTATTATTATTATTAGTTCTTGATGATCTTGAAGAATCCTAACTAATTCTGAATTCAAGAAGTCAATACCGATTTTGATTTGGCTTTAAAAAGTTTGATTTTATAGCTTATGTTCGGGTGAAAGATATTGACAACTTGTCACAACCCCGATGATTGTACAACTCTGCACCTTTTTCATCACTTTGGATTCTTTTTTATTCTAAGAAAACAATCAACCATAAAATTCATTCAAATAAACCATAAAATTAGAAAGTATGAAATATAGATTCATTTTGCGTGTAATTATCTGATGGAAGGGTGGGGGGAGGGTGGGACTTGATCATTAAACTAGGGGGCCTTTTCACATTTACCCAATTTGAGGGGAAAAGATTTCAATATTACCAAAAGTTGTACAATATTTCACAATTTATCCAACTCTAATACTAATTTTTCACTCTATACCCATTTTGATTTTTTCCTTTAAAAAAACAAAACAAAAATACCTTTATTCACTTTTATCATGTAGTTATTATACTGCCCTCAACATTCAAAACAGCCCAAATACCTCTGCAACTGCTGTAAAACTGAATTGAAAACCAAATTAATGAAGTTTCCTTGTTGCAAGTTGAACTTGAAGGAACTCATTCTAATTGATGAAGAAAAAAAAAATGTTGACACTTGGTTTGGGAGAGGTGTTGGTTTTTTTCTTCACAAGATTAAGCTCGTGATGTTCAGAATACAGTCTAAGTTCAGTCTTTTTTTTTTTTTTTGCTATTATAGTGTTTAATAGTTGTGTTTTGATTCCTATGTGCCGCTAGGTTTTTCTGGTTTGATGTTTTGTGTTGCTTGTTTGGTGTAAGGAATTAAAGAAATAAAGTTGTTGATGTTGAGTGTGTAAAGTAATGGCCAACCTTCGGGAGTTCTATTCGACTTTCGGGATGTCTATCCGACCTTCAGTAGTATAAGCCGACCTTTAAGCCCAATTTTTTTTTGTTGGTTCAACCGACCTTACAGTTGATCCTTTCGGCCTTCTAAGAATTATATTGACCTTCAGTTGTTTTTTTTTCAAAAAAAAAGTTCAATAGACCATCCATAAGGTCAATTAGACCTTCAAAAGGATTATATTGACCTTCCATATGTTCACCTTGACCTTCAAGACTTTTCTTCCAGTCCCTTTTTTTCTTTTAAAAACTATGTAGACCCTTTTTTCTCTGCTTTCTTTTTTAATCAAGATATTTCTCCTCTTTTCTTTCTACTATTGGTTGTACATTGTCCTGATATATATTTTTCTTCGGATTCTTGCAGACATGGGTTTAATCAAAATTATTCTTCACGATGGTTCTCTAAGTGGAAGCATGCGTATGGTAGTCATACCAGACTACATCAATTATGAAGATTTTAGGATAACTATGGCAAACTGCATGAAGATTGATTTAAACCAATTTAATGTACAAATCTAATTTGCATCCAGATTATCCGATGGAGGTAGTAAATTATTGGAATCATGTTTTTTTATGGATGAAGCTGATTCTAGAATGGTGGTCGTTAACAAAATTGAAAGATTACATCAGTGTGGCGGTGATCCTGCAATGGATTATTTTGTTAATGCGTACGAAAGGAATCCGGAAGGGACATTCGCACCTGTAAACTATGAACCTGGGCCATCTGGAAATATTCACACCGATCCTAATGCTGATGATTATGGTGATGATCATTACGAAGAAGAATATATTCGTTGTGTCGATGATAATGTCCTTGTGAACTTTGACGATGGGGTTAGACAAATAGTTCCTTTTCAACAGTTTATACCGGACCCTTCTACTCAATTCACGGACATGGACTGTGGTGATGAACTAGAGATGCAGTATTCCGAAGATGAAACCATTCCACTTGTGGGTGAGATAGGGAAGGATTTAATTTTTAACTGTAAGGATGAATTGAGGACAGCAATTGGTCAATATTCACTCGAGAATTGGTTTTCCTATCTCGTGGTACATTCGGATAAGGCAAGATCCATGGCGCAATGCAGGAATCAAGAAGATTGCACCTTCATGATACGTGCACAGTGTAGAGCTGGATGCCAATTATGGGTGATTCACAAGTTTGTCCTGACTCACACTTGCATTCAAACTGTACAACAAAGGTAAAACAGCGATGTAAGTACATTAACAATTGGTTGTTTTTAACGCTGGTAAAATCATTGGTGCAAATCACACCCCAAAAATGTGATTCAAGACAAGGGGGAGGATTATAGTGTGAAGTTAGAATACACCAATGCCTAGAGATCTTTGCAGCATGCAAAGGAAATCGCTTATGGAACTCCAGAGGACTTAGTAAAGCAGCTTCCAACATACTTCTACCTCTTATAGTATACAATGCCCAGCTCAGTGACTAGTGTATCATTATCGGGGGAGCATTTTGTGAGGTCATTTTGTGCACTTGTTCCTTCAATCGAGGGTTTCAAGTACATGAGACCCGTCATTGTCCTAGATACAGAACACTTGAAAAATGCACAGAAGGGCAAAATTTAAGCAGCTATGTGTGCAGATGAAAGCAGACAAACTTTTCCACTTGCATGTCGAATTGGTGAAAAGGAGGGCAATGATTCATGGGAGTGGTTCTTAAGAAGACTAAGAACTACATACGGATTGTCTGATGATTTGATAATTGTATCCGATCGACACAAAGGCATACTACACTCAATGACAAAAGTGTATCCAAGGGTCAACATGCTTTTTTTTCCCCTCGTTTGAAGGAAAACTTGAAAAAAAAGTGCAAAGATCCTCATTTTCCAACGATTTTCAAAAGTGCTGCATATGTCTATGACAAGCTCAAATGCAACCACCACTTTAGGGAGATTGAACGTATACATCCTCGGGTTCATCGGTGATTGAATGTTGAGATAGGGCAACTGGGTTGGTCATGTGCTTACTGTCCAAAGAATTGATACAATCAAATAACAAGCAATCTCAAGGAGTCCTTCAATGAAGCGATTAAGAAAGTTTGGAAATTGCCGATTACATCCACTCACGAGTTTTGTAGGGATATGTGTCAGAGTTGGTTCAATAAACATTGAGCAGCAGCCATTGCGATGCTACTATTATTACCAAACGTGCTGTGGAACGAATTGAGGAGGAAGCTATTTTGGTTGACCAACAAAGGTTGCGTGCTACATCCATTCGAGCTAGGGAGAAGTATGTCATCGGTAATCCCCCACGAGAAGCAAATGTTGTTGTGGATATGATTTGGAGGACTTGGGGATGTCAGAGATGGGATCTAGAAGGAATTCAGTGTAAACATACCATTGCTATTGCCAGGTATTGAAAAACCTTTGTATAATTTAAACTGACGTTCTAGACTGCCGAACCAACCATTCAGGTGGCTGAGTAGACCTTCCATCTCTATTGTTTCAAAAATAGATTTAAAATCATAATCCCAATTTGTTTTTTCTCATCTTTAATTCATTATAGGGAAATTGGGGTTCACTACTATTCTCTGTGCTGGAGAAATTCATTTGACACGGAAATATTAAGGAAGGCGTATACACCTTCGATACAACATGTTCCATTGTCTTCAACTTTGAATAGAATTGCAGGTTCGGAAAATGTGGCCGTAAATGCATCCTTTGCAAGAAGGGAGGTAGGAAGACCACAAGAAGGTCGGTTCCTATCTCAAAGTGAACAATTTCGACGGAGGAAAACTTGCACGATATGCAAAAGAAAAGGACACAATCATCAAACTTGTCGAAGTAGAGGTTCCATTATCATATGATCATGCTCAAGAAGGGCACCCATTTATGTGGAGATCTACCCAAGAATCTCGAGTTTCTGCACAAACATTGGAGGCGAGAATTGAAGAGGGAGTGTTTGTAAATGTTAATGTAAGTGTTGCCCATGAGAGTGTGGATATTTTTGAAGGCGATGTTGGTGTCGAGACGATTCATGACTTGGAATCAATTTTCATATTCTTACTAGTTTACAATATTTTCATTTATCCTACCACATGTTTTTTTCATTTTTCTCAGCCATATTTCTTCTTCTTCTTCTGCAGTGATGAAATTGGGCGGAAAAAATTATGATAAACAACAATCGAGGTGAGAATTGGGTTTGGAAATGGGAAACTGGCTTTTCTCGTTTGAAACTGTCGAAGGTTTGGACGATCTTGTGGAAGTTCAAGATTATATTCCGAAGGTCGGTATTAACTACCAAAGTTCGAAGAACAATTTTCAAATGTAAAATTGGCCAAGTCCTTGCATCAACCTTTAGAAGATAATACCGACCTTTAGAATATATTCCCGACCTTCCACCATTTCAAATAGCCAAACGCTTTTTCCCATCTCTAAACTCTTATCTCACCTCCCCAATTGTTTATGTAGCTATTTTGCATCTGAGGCATATCAGTGCCATGATCAAACCAGATTCCGAGGCATGTTAGTGTCATATATTCATGACTTGTAACTATCTTCGTGACTTGTGATTTTTTTAATTTTAATAATTATCTACACTTTTAATTATCTTCATATTTTTCTCATATTAGTAAATATTTTTTTTCATATTTTCATGACTTGTAAATATCTTCATATTTTTTTTCATATCAGTAAATATTTTTTTCATATTTTCATGAATTATAATTATCATCATATTTTTTCATATTTTCAAGACTTGTAATTATCTTCACTTGAAGTTTTTTCATATTATTTTTAATTACACAATATAAATAAAACAAGTAATATTTCATTTACATAATTTAAACACTATCCCAAATATATACGTGATATAAAACAAAAAAAAAAATCACTAGGATGTTCTACATGAAAAAAAAAATTTTTATTTTCATTTACATTTTTTGCATGCTATCCAAAATATATATACATGATATAAACAAAACAATCACTGGGACATCTACATGCTGCTATACCCCAATGTGATCGAAGCCTTCTCATCCCAGAGGCGCTGGGGTGCATATGGAATGTCATCTAGTGATGACATCGTCTTGACATTCCCATCAAAGGAGTGGATTCCCCCCGACTATAGGATTATTCATTGCTTTTGTTTCAACTTTTGTCAAAGTCTTCCTCAATAGGCTGTTGACTCAGAGCTGGCCTACGAAGATATTTAGGAGGGCCCACGCAGGTCCAAGAGGCTGCAGGAGAAATTTCAAGGCAATCGGAGTTGATCGAAAAAAGTTTTGGGGCCAAATCGAAAAAAACTGAAAAGTTGTGGATTGTGTCAGAATGGGCTCAAATTTGACGGGTCGACCCGAGACGGTCCATTGAACAAAGCTCACTATGTTGTGGTGACTGAGGCCATTTTTGGGCCATTCGAGACCATCTTGATGTACTTTTGGGCCTTTTTTAGTTTTCTATAATTTCTAGAAGCTTTTGGGGTCTTTTTGTAATTTTTTTTCCTACTCTCAATTTAGGGTTTATTTATTACCGTTTTCTTTGGATTTTTGGGGACTGGATGTCGTGAAGGTTTTGAGTTTTTGTTCAATAAAATTACGAATCTCATAGTGTCTCAAGAATATTGTCGTTTTGTTCTTGATTCGCCCTTTCCTGTAATAAGACTTTCGAGTGAAGTTGATTGCAGTTAAGGTTCTAATTTTCCCACCATAATTTCCGTTTTCTTTTTTGGGTCAATTGGTCTCAGAGCCACGATTTTGGAAGAATTGTGCAACAGCCGAGTAGAATGCGAACGGGAGATGCTGCGACTTATTGAGCTTCAGGACCAGCGACAGGACCAGTAGATGCAAACTCTTCATCAGATGCTGCGCAAATGACAGGCACGAATCCACCAGCAGAGCAGAACGTTGAGAAACCCACCGGAGGGAAAGTAGTACACGGCGGCGGCAGCGATGGCGGCATAGGAAGAGGTGGTCATGGGAATCCAAGGGCGGGGGCTAGGGTCGACCATGTGCCGCGATGGGATTCAGGATTCAAACTTGAGATTCCGCAGTTCACCGGGAGTTTGGCATCGGAAGAATTTTTGGATTGGTTGAGCACCATGGATGAATTGTTCTCGTCGAGAGAAGTCCCTGAGCATAAGAAGGTAGGGTTGGTCACGATCAGATTCAAAGACAGAGCCGTAGCATGGTAGCAGTCTTTTCGATATTAGCGATATTTGGATGGGATGCCTGTTTTGGACGATTGGAACGAACTCAAGAGAGAGATGCGGCAGGAGTTTTTACCATTCAATTATCGTCAGACTTTGTTTTGAAATTTACAGAGTCTGACATAAGGGAGGAAAAGTGTAGAAGAATATACGTTGGAATTTTACTGGCTGGTAACACGAAATCAACTCCGTGAGACACAGGAGCAACTTGTAGCCCGCTATTTACATGGCCTCCGACCAGCCATCCAGGACACCCTGCAAGTGCATTCTTTCTGTAACGTTACGGATGTACAGACAAAGGCGAGAGTGGTGGAAGGGAGCTTGAGGCGAGCTAGCAGCAAGGGAGTAACGTTCGGCGAAGGATACCCTACTCCTCCTCGGAATCCAACGGCAAACAGCCCAGCGTCATCTTCTTCGTCAAAGGTTTTCAATCCGTCTACTCAACAGGGATGAAGTTCAGGGCAGTTGAGCCAGGGACTGGGGTAGTCGAGCCAAGGACCAAGGCCGCAGCAGACTCATCCATTAGTTAACAAAGAAAATATCATCTGCCACCGATGCCAACAAAAGGGTCATTCCGCTTATGAATGTCCCTACTAAAGTCGCAATTGTTGATCCAAGAAGGAAATGCAAATGAGTATGACGGAGAGTTTGAAGATGCTAAGATGGCAAAGGGGGAAGAGCACGTCGTGGCACCCGAGGATGTAAAAGGAGAAAGCTTGGTTTTACATCGAATTTGTTTAGCTCCGCTGGCTGATAAGGATTGGCGACGTCGAAATATTTTCAGTACCCGTTGTACCATCGGAGGGAAAGTCTGCAAAGTAATCATAGACACGGGAAGTTGGGAAAACGTAAGTTCATGGGACGCTGTTCAGAAACTAAATTTTAAGACAGAGAAACATACTAAACCCTACAAACTCGACTGGTTGAACAAAGGAACAGAAGTGCGGATAGATTAGAGATGCAGGGTAGAATTCTCGATTGGGCCGCAGTATACTTGTGTGATTTATTGTGATGTCCATGGATGCTGCACACCTACTGCTAGGGCGACCATGGCAGTATGACAACAAGGTGGTATATGACGAATTTACGCACTGCTATACCATTAACAAAGGAGGCAAGAAGGTGATATTGCAATCAATGCGGGATTCTTTTGCAGAAGGAAAGAAGGCTATTATTTGTGGGCCCACAAGGAGTTTGAGGCAGAGGTTGGGGAAGGCAAGATTTGTTTTGCATTGATTTCAACCACGGTGGCAGGATTAGCAAAGCAGAAAGAAAAGGTGAAAATTCCAGAAAAGGTGAAAGAAGTCTTGGAGTTCAATGACTTACTACCAAAGGAGTTGCGGTAGGATTACCCCCAATGCATGATATTCAGCACCAGATTGATTTGGTTCCGGGAGCCCTCCTACCAAACAAAGTGCATTATCACCTATCTCCACAACAGCATGAAGAACTGAGTCGCCAAGTAAACGAGCTGCTTGATAAGGGGTACATCCGAGAGAGTGTTAGTCCTTGTGCCGTACCAGCTTTGTTGGTGCCAAAGAAGGACGAAAGCTAGCTGATGTGCGTAGACAGCCTTGCAATAAATCGAATCACCATCAAGTATCGTTTTCCAATTCCGAGACTTGATGACATGATGGATCAACTTAGTGGGGCGATGGTATTTTTGAAAATTGACTTGAAGAGCAGATATCATCAGATAAGGATCAAGCCGGGAGACGAATGGAAGACAACTTTCAAAACGGCAAACAGATTATTTGAGTGGACGGTGATGACATTTGGACTCTCCAATGCACCAAGCACGTTCATGAGGGTCATGAATCAGGTACTTCGGCCTTTCTTGAATAGCTTTACCGTAGTTTATTTTGATGGTATACTGGTGTATAGTCGGACAAATGAGGATCATATACAGCATTAATGATTGATTCTAACAACTCTAAGGGAGCATAGTTCATTTGCAAATGGCAAAAAGTGTGTGTGGATGACAGATAGCCTTGTATTTCTGGGGTTCATGGTTTCGGCCAAGGGGATATTTAGTGAGGAATCGAACATTCAAGCAGTCCAAGAATGGCCTCAACCACAAAGTGTCATAGAGGTCAGATCATTTCAAGACTTGGCTAGTTTTTACAAGCCGATTCATCAAGAATTTCAGCGTTATTATGGCACCATTGACGGACCTCTACAACGCCAAGGAGTTTATGTGGACTGAGGAGGCTCAGCGAGCATTTGAGGAGATCAAAGACAAGTTAACCAGTGTACCTATCTTAGCCTTGCCAGATTTCAAGAAGATTTTTGAGGTAGATTGTGACGCCTCAAAAGAAAGGATTGGAGCGGTTTTGAGTCATTAAGGAAGGCCCATGGCATTCTTTGGGGAGAAGTTAGGTGGTGTGAAATTGAATTATTCAGTTTATGACATTGAGTTTTACGCCATTGTTCGAGCACTCCAACACTGGCGACATTACCTCATTCAGCGGGAGTTCGTATTGTATTCAAACCATCAGGCGTTGAAGTTCCTTCAAGGACAGCACAAGCTTCATGACTATCATGCCAAGTGGATCACCATGTTGCAGGAATTCACTTTCGCCCTTAAGCACAAATCGGGAGTTATGAACAAAGTGGCAGATGCTTTGAGTTGGCGACATTCGCTGTTGAACATGTTGAAGATTGTCACTTTAGGCTTCGACAGCCTGCGGGAGGACTTGCAGAGTGATACTGATTTTGGACAGGTGGTGCAAGATGTTGAGTAGCAACTTCGAAGTGATTTCATACTTTTTGAGATATATATTTTCCGAGGTAACTCTTTGTGTATTCCAGATACTTCTCTACTATCATTGATTGTATAGGAATTGCATGCTCAAGGGCATTTTGGGAAAGATAAGACGGCTGGTTTCAATAATTAACGTTTTTATTGGCCTGGGATTGATAAATACTTTCAAGATTATGTGAGAAAATGTCGAATCTGTCAAGTATCCAAAGGCCGCAGCAGTAATCAAGGCTTATACACTCCATTGCCGATTCCGGATGTGCCTTGGACGGGTGAGTCCATGGATTTTGTTCTCGGTTTGCCAAGAACGCAGAAGGGATTTGACAGTATTTTTGTTGTGGTGGACCGATTCAGTAAGAAGGCCATTTTTGTAGATTGCAAGACGACCATGGATGCTAGCAGAATAGCGAAGCTATACTTTGTTGAGGTGGTTCGGCGATTTGGCCTTCCTTGGACTATTTTGTCTGATAGGGATACCAAATTCATGAGTCATTTTTGGCGAGAACTTTAGAAAAGATTGGGGACGATGTTTAAATTCAATAGTCCATATCATCCTCAGACAGATGGGCAAACTGTAGTCGTGAATAAATCGTTGGGCAATATGCTTCGACCTCAAATCAAGACCTTCGACACTTGGGATTCTCTCCTTCCCAAGATTGAATTTGAATTTAATTGTTCAATTAACATGTCTACTCAATACTCTCCTTTTCAAATTGTGTATGGTAGGAATCCAAGGAGTCCGATTGATCTAGCACTTCCGGATGATGGAACTGTGCCTAAGAATGTGGAGGAGCACATTGTGGATTTGCAGGCTGTCCACGCCACGGCGAAGTCCAACTTGGAGCATATTTACACACATTACAAAGAAGAGGCAGACTAGGCTCGACGGGATGTTCAATTCGAGGTTTAGAACTTGTGTGGGTGACATTGACCAAGGAACGATTTCCGTTGGGTACCTATCACAAACTTAAAGACCGGAAGATCGGCCCCTATCAAGTTTTGGAGAAGTTGGGCACCAACGCTTATCGGCTTGAGCTTCCGAATGATCTCTGCATTTCTAATGTTTTCAATATACAGCATCTATCCCGTTTTCATCGGGACAATCTGGGTTTGAGGACAAACTCTTCTAAGCTTGAAGCAGAGCTAGCCCATGAAGATATTCAGGAGGGCCCACGCAGGTCCAGGAGGCTGCAGGAGAAGTTTCAAGGCAATCAGAGTTGATCGAAAAAAGTTTTGGGGCCGAATCGAAAAAAACTGAAAAGTTGTGGGTTGTGTCAGAATGGGCTCAAATTTGACGGGTCGACCCGAGACTGTCCATTGAACAAAACTCACTACATTATGGTGATCGAGGCCATTTTTTGGCCATTCGGGACCATCTTTATGCACTTTTGGGCCTTTTTCAGTTTTCTGTAATTTTTAGAAACTTTTGGGGTCTTTTCGTAATTTTTTTTTCCTACTTTCGGTTTAGGGTTTATTTATTGCCGTTTTCGTTGGATTGTTGGGGACGTGATGTTGTTAAGGTTTTTAGTTTTCGTTCAATAAAATTACGAGTCTCATAGTATCTCAAGAATATTGTCGTTTTATTCTTGATTTGCCCTTTTCTATAATAATACTTTCGAGTGAAGTTGATTGCAGTTCCCACCATAATTTTCATTTTCTTTTTTGTGTCAACTTTTCTAGTTGCATGGTATGTGAAACACATCAAGTATCAGAATGTCCAGCATCAAGTTCGCATCATTTAAATTGTAAAACGAGATACTGACTTTCCATCTTTTCAGCAAGTCAGCCAAAGCATGGAGCGTGGTAATAGAAGCCATAATTACAGGATGACAACTTGGAAGCACTTTCATGAACACCACAAGAAAAACGATAATCACAAAACTTTTCCCCACACCAGGAGCATATTGCTCAGCACAAGGAAAAGCTTCCTGACCAGGAGCAAGTTGCCCTCGTGACATCTAGGAAAGTGCTCCCAAACTGCCATCCTGTAATTATGAAACTATCCAAGCAGCTCCAGGTATGGGGACTGTCCAGTCGAAGAAACACATAGCCTCCCCTGGCACCCCTGCCGGAACAGCCTCTCTCCCTTTATTGGTTCTGGGCTTCTTCTTAGAACCCCCAGACTCTATATGATGAGAGAGGTCCGTGAACAGAGACATGAGGCTTGCAGCCCGAACCTTGATCCGAATGGCACGTCCTCCCTCCTAAAATAAATTAAAATCCAATTATTAGAACATAAAGAAATTAAATTAGAGACACTTGAACAGGACATTTAAATTTGAGTTGAAAAATTAAAACTAATTAACTTGTCTAATTAGGTCATGTCTAACCTGAACTACAGCGTCGGATACAACACTCCTAGATGGAGCCAGTGTACCATCACTCTCAATGGCATCCCCCTCCGCCTACTATTTAAAATAAACTATCTAACAATGAAAATCGGAACATGTATGAAATATTAAAAAATACGGAAATGTATTTTAACTAACCTGGTCAGTCGTTGGACCTCGACTGGAGCAGGAGGATCTGCCACCTCCCTCTCGTGGACATCCTCCTTCGGCTGTTATTTAAAGTAAATTAACTAACTACATAAATCAGTTTACATATGAAGTAATAAAAAACAGGGAAATGTATTTTAACTAACCTGGTCAGTCGTCCAGACCTCGACTGGAGTAGGAGGATCTGCCACCTCCCACTCGTGGACATCCTCCTCTGGCTGTTATTTAAAGTAAATTAACTAATTAAGTAAATCAATTTACGTATGAAATAATCAAAAACATGAAAATGTATTTTAACTAACTTGGTCAGTCATCCGGACCTCGACTAGAGCATAAGGATCTACCACCTCCCTCTCTTAGACATCCTCCTCCGGCTGTTATTTAAAGTAAATTAACTAACTATGTAAATCAGTTTAAGTATGAATTAATAAAAAAAACAAGGAAATGTATTTTAACTAACTTGGTTAGTCGTCCGGACCTCGACTGGAGCAGGAGGATCTACCACCTCCCTCTCGTGGACATCCTCTTCCGACTGTTATTTAAAATAAATTAACTAACTATGTAAATTAGTTTATGTATGAAATAATCAAAAATAGATAACTGTTTAAACTAACCTAGTCAGCCATTCGGACCTCGAGTGGAGCTGGTGGATCTACCATCTAGAATGGAGCAGGTGGATCTACGTAAAGCCCAGGACCAATCCACTACTCCTACTAGTTTCAATTAAAATAAATACAATTAGTGTCAATGCCAATAGCTAACTAATTCAAATTGCACAGCACGTGATGTGAAGAAGGAAATCTATAACCCCCGGCTCTGTCGATGCTCTAGCTCATCCAATCGCTGAAGGACAACCGGGTGCCAAGCTAGGGCCATGTGCTCCTGCTGCTCAAACTGAGCACTCACCCACTGATGCAGCTCCATGAAACGGGTATCGACATGCTTGGCAATTTGTGCTTGGACCCACTCCTCAAACTCTCCCAATAGAGTCCTAAGCTGGGCCATCATGTCGACGCTGGTAGAAGTATGACGACAGGGCTTCCCAACGCTCTCGGGAGCATGCTATAATTTTGAACATAAATTATAATAAATATACGTATTGAATTGAATGCTTGATTTTAACAAACATGAAGAGATACATTCCTAGTGGCAGTCCTCATCTACCCCATGACCCTCCGATCTCACAGGGGATGGACGTCGCTCCTCATCATGCTCCACCTCGTCCCCTGGGATCTCGACTTCCCCAACTCTTAGGGCAAGTGACTAAAAATAAAACAGATATAAAACATTAGATACAATAAATCAACTCTATTTAATTTACAATTTACTAATTCAACTATACTTAGAAAAACCTCTATAATCGCATAGGGGGTGGCTACTGACAGACGACCTACTAGAATATACCGGAGGTCGTCAAAATCAGTCCAATAAGGCATCTTACACGCATGCTCATCTAGCTCGATGTAAGGTGATGAAGCTGGTACCTATGAACATCGTAATTTAGTTTAATGAACATCCGATTTTTTAAAAAAATTTTTAAAAAAAAATCACAATTGGAAAGGTTGATTGCTTATCCTATCTATTATATGATGCCACTGTATTATCAATATTAAAAATGTCTCCAATAATTGCTTACAACTTTTTAAAATTTTTCCTTTTTTGGGGTAAAATTTGATGTGAGGATTCACTTTATCAAGTCAAAGAATTATAAAAATATGTAGATAAAAAATAAAAATAAAAAAGAAACGAAAGACAAATTACCATCATTAAGAACCATGAAGAAGACCCATCACTATTATTCAGACATCAATCACAACGAAACCCCAAATAGGCAACTAAGGCAACTAAAATGGAGGAATCCGATTTGGAAACCCAGATTGAAGCCACAGTTGAAACTGAAGGATTGGTCTATCATAGAGGCAGCACCCCTTTTCTTTTTCTTTATTTATTTATTTTTACACCTAATCCTCTCTTCAAGGATGTCATCCACCACTACAAGAAAAAAGAGAATTTCTGACAGACATATTTTGGCGGTTCAAAAAAACTGCCAAGAAATTACGTTTTGTGATGGATTTTCCACAATTTCTTGGCAGACATGGAGATTGTAGGAAAAACAAAGAGTTTTCTAGTGGTTTGTATTGAATTTTCTAGCTCCCAAGGCTATAAAGGAAAAATAAAGTGTTTTCTGGGTTTTTTTTTTTTTTTTTGGTGATTTAAAAAAAAATACTCTAGAAAATATAAAATGTGTGGTCAATCTGACATCGTTTTCTCAAACTTTTTTAAATGAATTTATTTTCTATATAAATCTATAAGTATATTATTACTTCTTAAAATTAAGTAAATAATCATTGACTTTGTCATCAGTTTGACTTTACTTTAATTTTTTTCCTTTTTTTTAACGGTATCTGGGCCAGTTTGTACTTTGATTAATTTAATCATTAGTATAAAATCTAAATTTTGAATATAGAAAAACTATAAATAAAATCTAAAAAGAGAAAAAATTTAATATTCTGGCTGTTTGATTTCCCTAGAAAAGGAGATGGGGAGAATTGCCCGAAAAAGACACAAAAACTGCCCGAAAATGTCTAATTCCTTATAGTATACCTATCCTAATCGTGTCTCGAGCTCAAAATCCGCTAGAGGCAGTACTTCAATTCCTGCAATAAGAACAACTCGTTAGATATTTTCGTCCACAATTAACATAAGAAGTCAAAGGCAGATTGAATCAGAAAACTAGTGCCATAAATGAAAGTGAGTAAGAATAACAAAACCCAAGTGATTTTATAGGGAAGTTTTTCTAGGCCATGGTTTGATTCTAACCCTGAGAAATTTTCATAGTGCTTAATTAGTCTAAAATAATACATCTAATTCCGAACTGATTAGAATACTATGAACTCACTTAACTTTAATTTCCCCGCAATTTCTCTCCGGACAAAGCATTTATGGCAAAGCATGTGCAAGTTTTGACAAGTTGGAAAATAAATTAATCACTCCCATTCTGAAACTAGCAAGTAGGCAAGTCTTATAAATGCAGTCAATCTTTTTCTTTGATCTTCATATCAAACTAGCTAACTAGTTGTTCCAGGAAATATGCTCAGAAAATTCACAACGATTGTGATCTTCCTCATCACAACTGCTCATCTCATACTTCCGATCATGGCAGCAAGGATTTGTGAGTGATAATAAATTCATGATCATAATCCGTTGCCAATTTTTTCATTATCTTCCATGATTTATTTCTGATGAATTTACATTTTGGTAATTAAATGCAGATGCTTCTCCTCATGGACCGGTAAGTTCGAGTGGCGGCTCATGTTATTTTTGCAGGCCACACCGTCACCGTCACGTCGGAAAGTTACCTTAGAAGGAAGGGGAAAAAATGCAGAGAATAAGGAGATTGGGTTTCTTCCTCGTGTGTTAATGGTTTAGTTGTGAGAAAAGACCTTAGTTTCCTTTGAAATGAATTATTACTTTTCATGTCTATCTTATGATTTGTTCGTTTTCCCTCATCTTTTTGTTGTCATATATTAAACCTTTGTCCTTTCGGGGACATTCCAATGGGTGGAGTGGCAAAGTCTGCACATCATAGGTTTCGAATTCAAATCCCACCAATACTATCTTGTATTAAGATATTAAATGATTGATATATATGTGAAAGAATTTGAAAGGGTTAATAGGTGAAAAAAGGATTCTGTCATACATGTTTCGAAACAATTTTATAACCAGATTTAGTGTTTGTGCAACATAGGAAAGTTTTTCATAATTTATATTTATTGCTTCCTCCGTTTTAAAATGTTTGCCACCTAAAGAAAGACAAGGTTATTGGTTCAAAATAATTGTCAATTATACAGTTCAAGGCGAAAAGTGCAATTGAATTACCCTTCTTATCCTTTGTTCATCAAACTTTTTTTAACCTTTTCCAAGGATATTTATTACATTTACACATCCAAATTTTAAAATCCACCAATCACATTACCACAATCACTAATCATATTTAAATCAGGAAAGTGGATTTGAGATAAAATTCATGTGCACTAAAACTCAAGGAGGGCAAAAATTATCCAAAATAGATAATGTTCTGATTATGTTAATTTTGGTGAAAAAGTCTTAAGTGACACGTTTTGAAACGGAGGGAGTAAACTATTTTATCCCTCTTTGTAAAGGAAGAAAAATTGAAATAACTTTTTTCCTAAGAATAAGTTATGAAGAAAGTTAAAAATATTTTTCTTAATATTTGTAATTATGAAATTGGAAGACATATCTCTATTTATAAATTTAATATGACTATTGTTAAGAGTGATGAGCGAAACAGATATAACTTGATTAGTTAGATTTAAATACGTCATAGATCCGACTTGACTTAATTGAACATAGATTTTTTTTAGAGAGATTGATAAAACCTAGAGATTGCCCTAAAGGACACGGGAGGCTTCAACCAAAACTAATAATAATCGATCGATGACTGGAGTGGTATGACTAATTTAGAGTGTAGGAAACTTGATCATTAAAATGGTTTTCTACTAAGGCATTTAACAGGTTTTCTAATGAAATTTCGAATTTGTGATCACTTTTGGAGCCTGAACAACTACTTAATTATATGAATCAAAATTCAAAATGATATTAATTTTTTTTCTTGTTAAATAGATATTCACAAATTTTACGAGAAGTCACTTATGTATTTCTGGTCACTTTTCCGCTCAAAAAAAAATCATGAGTCAGACAAATGGCAAATGTTTTAGGGTAAAATTATCCCCTCACAAATTTTCATCCCTTCTCTCACCCATTTCATCTCTATTAATCTTCTTTCTTCTTAACCTTGGTACATCCAATCCAATAATTAGATCCGAACCCTCACCACTAATCGAGCTTTCTCCTCTGTCATGTCTGAGAGACTCAGTCATTCAATTTCAACCTCGAAGCTTGAGCACTTTAAGACCAATTTAAATGGGTAGGTTTACCTTTTCTTAGGACAATGGTAATGACTGCAAGAGGAGGCATCGCAGCTGCCCGCCACACCTAATGATGGCATCTACACCTGTCAAAAATTGCTAGGGCCCATGGGTCGGACCCTGACCCTGTTATATATGGAGTGGATTAGACCTTGTCAACGAAGGTCCATATGAAACTAGATTGGGTTGCGTTTGGACTGGATAAGCTCAAGAGTTTTTTTTATTTATTATTAATTTAATAATTTATGTTAGTACATGTAAAATAATTGTGATCAAACGCACAGACTGTCTAACAATGGACATTCACAACCAGAAGTTTTTTAATTCGTCAAATTTGTACTTTTATTAACCAGAGAGGTGGACGAAGCGATTTTACCAGCATTGTGAACCATTTCAGAGACAGGAGACCTTTAAAGGATCTGCCATGGTTCAAAAATCTTCTAAAGGCAATACCTTTTGGATTTTGAAGCCGGGAGTAGATTCCTGAGCCTTGATAACTCAACAGTGAATTTCTGCCTGGGTTGGTTTTTGACAAATTTTTCATTGTGAAGGCAATGTCTCACCATTTTGTCCAATGTGAATGATTTTTGCAATCTCCAGGCAGGAACTTTGCATTTGTGCATAGCGATTAACAAAATTAATAGGTGAGGCTTCAATTTGATAATTGGGAAATTCTTGTCGTTCTGATTTGATCAAATAAGGGATTCGAACTTAGTTGGAAAAAAAACAGTTTTTGGTTCGACTCTATTATCATGGTTATACTATTCTTAAGGTTTTTTTTTTCCCCCTTCAAATAGATGACAGAGTTTCTTCTACTATTTTGTAGCCATAGCAAAAATGCGTGAGTAATTACAAATATTAAATATTAATATTATTTAAATATTAAGAAATCTAGACATGGGGGCCCTTGGGCTTTTAAGGGCAGGGCAGGGCAAGGCTGGGCTTCAATATTATTGACCCTTCAAGACAAGGCTTAGGCCCAACCCAACCCAGACCTTCTAGGGCTCAACTAGGCTTAGGCTCAGTTGGGCCTTTCTAGCAGGTCTAATGGCATCATCTGTAGAACTTCAATTTCTCTTAAATGAGGTTTAGAACGGCATTTACTAGCTAAAGACACATGAGGAGATCAATTTGTAATATGAAATCCAAATGGTAATTTCTCAGTATCCCAAGTCAAAAATGAAATAAAGGAATTTGTAGTGGTAGATAATTCTTTCCTCTTCATCGATACATTCTTTACCAGTTGATAGTGTTTGTGATGTAGTGGCGACAAACCCTAAATCAGGGAAATAAATTCTCGAAGAAGAATTCATTTTTTCTTTATCCTCCTCTATGAATTAGTCACTGCCTAAGGTGGATTGATAGGCCTGTTGTTTTGTAATTTTGGTGGCTCTAGTTGAGATGGATTAGTAGCAAGGTTGCTACAAAATCAAGCGTGATCGGTTCTGGTACGATCAAGAAGGGAAATGAATTTTTTGAACTTATTACACTACGAGAAATCTTCGATTTTCTAGTAGTTGAAAACGAATTTTTCAACGGGTGATTTCCGGGTGGGTTAATCCAACCACTAGAAATTCTATATTAAAATTTCAGGCAATTTTGATATCATTTTGTGGCAATTATCAACCTCAAGGGAAAAGAAAAAAAAACACCTACTGGTTTGATCTCAAACACTTTTTTACAGTGGTTGACTTGATTTTGTCACTGGTAGAAAAATTGTGGCAATCTTTTTCGTAATTTCGTAACCACCTCTAATTTTCCATACTTTTTTATATTTTCTTTGTTAAAAATTTTAAATATAAAAAATATATTATTTATATTAATGATTAAATTTATCAAAGATAAAGTAAAATTAATGACAATGTCAATGATTATTTACTTTATCTTGAGAAATAATAATATACTCATGAACTTACATAGAAAATATGTACATTTAAAAAGTTTTAAAAAGCTGGAATTGTAACCAATTTTGTGTTTTCTCGCTGTTGCAACTTCTAAGGGAAAAAAATCACTAATGATAGCTTTCGAATTTCCAAAAAAGAATGATAGAAAAGTGGGAATTTAAGGCCAACTTTAAGAATTATCAAAAATCTTTAAAAACCATTAGAAAAGAGATTGTTTTCTACCGATCGAAATAATGTGCATGAAAATCTCTCATTTTTCTAGTGCAAGTTCTAACTGTCAGAAAAAACAACTAAAACCACCAGACAACACTATTTAGTGATGGGTTTCTTTAACTGCCAGAAAATGTATACTAAAAATTTGCCTTTTTTGTAGTGTTAAGGGTTTCATTAATCACTACTTGATATTCAATTGTAGAGGATTTTGAATTTGAAGAATGATCTTGATAGATTTGTGATGAACACTAAGTCTGCAACTGGAAGGAAATGTGACGGAAAATACTTAAGTGGCTTATCGTAAAATTTATAACTATATAGTTGACGGAAAAAAAAAGTAGTATCAATTTGGATTTTGTGCCATATCATTAGTACTAGATTTGCAATTATTCCAATAAATTAATATTTCTTTCATCCCAAAATATAAATCGTTTAACATATTTCATTTGTCTCATAATATTAGTCATTTTACAATTATCAAAGTATAATTACGATGTTTTTTCATTCTTACCATCTCTTACATTTATTGTTAAAAAAGAAAATTGTAATTATTAGAGAGAGAAAGAAAGAAAGAGTATTTTTTACCTAATTTAGCTACATTTAAGACATATTTTGATCTACATAAAATGACGGCCAACACCTAATAGTGTGTGCATAGATATATAGTATCACTTTCATCCTGAAACTAGCAAGTTAGAATCGATGACAGCCATGAAAGCAGAATATGATGCTCTTCTCTGAAATGAGACCTGGACCCTTGTTACATCTTAATCATCTCAGAATATAGTTGGATGCAAATGGGTTTATCGCACCAAGTTCCAGCCAAGTTCTGACATACACAAATTTAAAGCAAGACTTCGAATTGATTTCCACAGTACCTTCAATCCAGTTGTCAAACACACAACCATCAGGTTAATTTTATCTCTTGCTGTAACTTACAATTGGCCTCTCCAACAACTAGATGTCAACAATGCCTTTCTTCAAGGTACACTAGAAGAATCCTTCATTTTCTTTCCTTTCATCTGTTCCTTGCAGTTTCTCTTGTTCTTAAATAACATTCTGCTTTTGGTTTTGCATCAACCGGGGGGAGGGGGGGACCTAGCAACATTTGGAATAGATATTGAAGCTGTGACTAATTTTAACAAGTATTTCTTCTCTCCAATCATGAATTAGTTGAGTTACTTGTGTTGCTACAATGGCAATGTTCAGAGTCTTAGAAATCAAGTGGAAAGCTGAATATAAAAAGATCAAATTTGCAATTAGAAGTTGATGAAGCAAAAAAGAATGGAGATGTCGAATGGATTGAAGAAGTTGTCAAATTAAATGAAAGGACAAAAAGAATCATTCAAGACACAATTCAAGTTCAACATGGTTGTTTCTATGGCATCTGTCCAAACATAATGTTGTGTCGAGAACCAAATAAAGCAGATGAAGCTGCTCAAGGATTGCTTCAAGAAGTTAGCAAGTTGACAGAAATATCTTATGCTGCACATCTTGAACCGATCCCCACAACATTTGTAGGCATTGAAGTTAACTTCCGAAAGTCTATAGAGGATGAAATCATGGAGGCTCTGAAAGATCATAAGGTTTATATGATAGCACCGTGTGGTATGGGAGGAGTTGGGATGAAAACTATGGCAAGGAAAATTGCGAGTAAGGTCAGGAAAAATGAAAGATATTTGAGGACGTTGACGGTTGTCTCTCGACCACTAGACTTGAAGAATGTCCAACGAGGAATGGGACACTCCATGAGAAGACAATACCCACCCAAGCACAATGACTGCACCAGAGATTGAGGGCCTCCTCATAATTGTTGATGATGTTTGGGAAAAATTCAATCTTTAAGAAATTGGGATCCCTTCCAAAACAACTTATCAGAGATGCAAAATCATCTTGACTCCTTGACTCCAAGATGTTTGCAGAAGAATTGATTATTTTGCAAAACTTATATGGTTGGGTGTCTTATCTGACCAGGAAGCCTGAAATCTCTTCAAAGAGAAAGTTGATGAACCAAATTTGCAAATGATAGCATAAAATGTTTTGAGGGAATATAAGGGATTGCCTCTTGCTCTACTAACTGTAGTTGCTACGTTGAGAAACTCAAGTACACATTGTTGGGAAGATGTTCTTCACCTATTGAGAGCATCTATGGCAATAGTTGAAGTTCATAAGAAAGTGCATGTGCCATTAAAATGGAGTTTTGATCAGTTTCAAGATGAGGAAGCCAGGAACCTCTTTCTTCTTCTATGTAATTCTTTGGATTGGAAATAAAAGTAAGTTCTTTTGAAGGAATGAGAAGGCTTAAAGTGTTACATACTCCTTTGATTGAATCATTGCCAACATCATTGACATGGCCAACAAATCGTCGGTCTGGAAGGGTTCAAGTTGGACATTTTTCCAAATGAAATTGGAGACTTGGTGCATTTAGAATTCTCAACGCAAGTAATTTTGAAATTGTGATGTTGCCTGAAGAGCTTGGGAAACTAAAAAATTTGAAGGAGTTAGACCTAAACAGGTCTAGGACTATCACGCCGCGGACCCTCGAACCCGAAACGTGATTATGGCCTGGTAGCTCCCATGACTAACTACTTGGCAATTGTCCTCTCTATGCCAAAATGGATATCACATGTTGATAATGGATACTTAGATCCATCCTTAATAATACATCCTTGACTTTACATGTTATTTACGTAGGATAGGATGTCAAATTCACCCCCTCTTAAATACCTAACTTCTCTACTAGGCCCCTACCCATTGATTAGCCCAGAACCTAGCTCTAATACCAACTGTCATGCCTTAGACCCTCAGGCCAGAAAACACAACTATGGGCCTGGCATCACCCACAACCAACTACTTGGCAACCGTCCTCACTAGCGTAGGGCTTAAGTGGAAGTATCCTGACCTAAGCTACCAGCTATAGCTTTTAGCTCACCTGGTATCAAAGCCAAACTTAAGTCTCTACCGTTCCTACCCACCCGGGTTCGATGCCTGACCCCTGCAAAATGCGAAATAATGCGGGCCGCTCCTCATGGGCAATGCAGAGGTGTGGTGGAGCGCATAGGGCTTAAGTGGAAGTATCCTGACCTAAGCTACCAGCTATAGCTTTTAGAGCGTAACACGCTGCGCATTAGACTAATCCAACATGCAAGGCTACATGATTCATACTATACATAAAAGAAAATAAACTATCTCTTATTCAAAACAATAATCCTCAAAAATTAAGATTTACATAAGTCTCCAAAACTAAATACAACTCTAACAATAACTTACAACCAACTCAACTATAGATCTTCCAAGTAGATCTCTAATCCAATCAATACATATAAAATCACCTGCCAAAGAAGAGAAAGATGGAAAAGGTGGCATAAGCATATACGGGCTCAGTAAATAATTCCAATCTCATCTCAAGTGAAAAAAAATTATTTATATAAAAACATTTTAATATGCATTCACTCAATCACAAGCATAATCCTTTCAATCAAATAAAGAGTACTTACAAAATAATTGTACGAAGAAAATATTTTTCATAACTTACATAACTACATAAAAACTTTCATAAATACATGCTTGCTTGGATACATGTAAATATAGGCTCAAACTCTTCAATGTAGGAACCAATACTGGATATCCAGCCCAACTTTTTCACAGTTAGGCGAGTCATAAAAACTTACTTACAGGACCTGTCTACTCACCAGTAGGTGGGTATATTTGAGAACTAGCCCTCTCTGATGTAAATAGAATTATAAGAGCCAGACAGACATTTCATGCATTCATACATCTCACCATCATGCAAACAAATACATATTGTATCCAAAATAATACATTTCATAATAATAATACAAAAAACATTTATAAGTATAAAGAAAGGATTTTTATAAAAATAAGAAAGGATAGGATCCATTGACCTCAAATTTTTGTATCCCAGGAATAATCAAAACCTAAACAAAACAAAATTCCAACTTAAATAGAAAATTTAATCCAAATTCTGTAAATCGTCCAAAATCTTAATCCAAACCCTTTTCCCCTCTAAGATATTGTAAAATCAAACTAATATTGAAAAATAATTACTTTATAAATATATTTTTAGAAAATCATATATTTAATATAATATAATTTAGAATTAAAATAATTATAAACAGAGGAATGATAGTGTGTGCTTGACCGTGCACACTAATGAGTACAGTAGCTAATCAACTAACGGTAAACTAAATCCTAAGAGGATAAACTAAACCCTAAAAGAATAAACTAAATCCTAAAAGGATAAAACTAAACCCTAAAAGGATAAACTAAACCCTAGGGGCACTTGATTAAATTTTAATAAATTGTTTTAAAAAAAAAATGGAAACCGTTAAATTTAACCGTTAGTTGACTAACTACTGCACTCATTAGTGTGTACGGTCAAGCACATATTAACATTTCTGATCATAAACATAATATGTAATTAATTAAAAGATAAATAATAATAATAATAATAATAATATACTAGTAGCAGTAGAAGAAAGATAAATTAAGTCAGTTGCGTGACTTTCGTTGGCCGTAAACATATCATAATAATAATAACAATAATAGTCATGATGATGATGCTGCTTGGAAACCAAAACAGCGAAAGCAGTTCCATAATTGAATAAATAATAATAATAATAATAATAATAATAATAATAATAAATAACGGGAAAAGGAAGAAAAAGAATTAGTCGGCAGAGTACTGATCGATTTCACGACGAAATCCGAAAAGGAATTGAAAACTGAGAAACGAAGAAAGATTTTCTTTTCTTTTTAATGAAATTTCGAAAGGCTTGTAAGATAGTTTGATTTAGGAAATTATATAATTTAATATAATAACATTTCCAAATCCTAAAATTCAAATTTTTAACTTTGAATTTACAATTCGAAAACTAAAAGATTAAGAATTGACAAACCTCGTAACCTGGGAATCAAATAGAATTAGAATCTCCAAATTTCTATAGAATGCTACCGTCTTTAGTAGAAAAGAAATGTATGAGGGTAAAGTATACTTTTTTATTAATCATTGTAATAACTTAATAGAGATATATATACAAGTTTAGCCTAAACTTAATCCTACAAATATGGTAACACAATATTTACAAATAACAAAGCGATTCCCTAATCTAATATGGTAATTCCCTAATCCAATATGGTGATTCCCTAATCAGCTAATTGACAGCTCACGCTAACAGATCCCCTCAAGTGGGTGCAAAGATATCTTTGATACCCAGCTTGATGATTAAGCTGTGAAAACACTTACTAGACACAGCTTTGGTGAGGACATCTGCAAGCTGATCTTCTGACATTACAAACGGAAATTTAGATTCTCCTTGATAAAATGTCTATCAACTTCAATGTGTTTCATCCGATCATGGTCTACCGGATTGTGAGAGACATCGATTGCAACTTTTTTGTCACAAAATAACTTCATCTCCGATTTCAGTGGAAAACCCATCTCCACCATCAAGTTCTTTAACCACAATAATTCACACAAGCCTTTCGCTACTCCTCTGAACTCGGCCTCAGCACTGGACAAGGCCACTACCTTTTGTTTCTTACTTCTCCTTGTGACTAGATTTCCACCTACAAAAGTAAAATACCTTGAGGTTGATCGCTTATCAGTAATACTTCCAGCCCAGTCTGCATCTGTATATCCTTCAATCTCAAGATGCCCATTCCGTGCGAAAAATAATCCCCTTCCTGGAGCAGATTCTAAATAACATAGGATTCAAATCACTGCACTCATATGCTGCTCACTCGGAGCATGCATAAATTGACTAACCACACTCACTGCGTATGCAATATCCGAACGGGTGTGCGACAAATAAATCAAACGACCCACCAAGCGCTGATACCTCTCTTTATTGGTTGGTGTTTGATCCGGATATTCCCCAAGTTTGTGATTTTGAACCATTGGAATATCCGCAGGTTTGCAATCTAACATTCCGACCTCCATCAGTAAGTCCAGAACATATTTAATCTGAGATAGAAAAAATCCTCCTTCAAATCAAGCAGCCTTAATACCCAAAAAATATTTTAAACCTTCAAGATTTTTCATCTTGAACTCTTCCACCAGCTTTATCTGAAGATCTGAAATTTCCTTAAGATCATTCCCAGTAATGATCATATCATCAACATATATAATAAGTGCAGTTATTCTGTCTCAAAAACAGAGTATGATTAGAGTTGGTTTGTGTGTAACCATACCTTTTCATAGTCGAACTAAATCAACCAAACCATGCCCGGGTGATTGCTTCAAGCCAAACAATGACCGCTCAAGCTTGCACACTACATTCGGATGCTGTGTACACCCATATCCTGAACTAACCTCCATATATATCTCCTCCTCTAGGTCACCATGAAGAAAGGCATTCTTCACATCAAATTGATGAAGAGACCGGTCTAGATATGGAGCCAGAGATAGCAATACTCTTACTGTGTTCAATTTAGCAATCAGGGAAAAAGTTTCTTGATAATCCACCCCATACGTCTAGGTATACCCTTTAGCCACCAATCTCGCCTTATATCATTCGATAGAGCCATCAAAGTTATATTTAATGGTAAATACCCATCTGCATCCTACAACTTGCTTTCCCTCAAGCAATTGGACAGGTTGCCAAGTATCATTCTTTCGTAAGGCCTCCATTTCTTCTTCTATTTCTCTCACCCATTTAGGATCATTCAGTGCCTCTTGTATTCCTCCAAGGATTTGGCTCACAGAAACATTTGAAACAAAAGCCTTCAAAAGACTAGATAATCTCTTCGCGGTGACATAATTGATTATAGGATATTTTGATCTTCACTCTCCTGCATCTGGTGAATACCGATTCGAGGGCTTACCCCTATTGTGCCTGTTAGGAAATTTATAACTACTACCCTCCTTAGTATCTTCAATCAAATCAAGAGAGATGGGAGAATTCACCTCAAGAATCTCCTCGGGAGCATTGGTGAGTACTAAAAAGGGGACATGCACTAGGGACTGTACTTAGATCTGATGTGCGGGAGCTTGTACTTGGTCTGCAATTGTCACCTCGTCATGCCCAATTTCCAGGTGCTCATCCTCTTAATCAAGACATATCCAGTGTCCCATCTCTTGAAGAATCCCAAGAGGCATCGATGTTTCCTATTGGCCCCCCATTATCGAGGAAAGAATTGGAAACGTGGGCTACTGTTGCCGAACCTGATCATCATGCACCAATTCCAAACCCAGAGGACCCATACCCATCCACCAATTTTCACTTCCCGACTAATTATTCTCCCCCTGGAAGGGATAATTTGGACGAGTAAAGAAAAATTCATCTTCCATGAAGATTACGTCCATGGACACATACATCTTCTTATGGACAAGAACATAGGTGACGCACCCAAAAATCTTAGGAGGTAAGGTTAACACAGAAGGGAGTGATGCATGCTGTGACAGCACCAATAGAGGTGTTTGAAACTGCAACACCCGAGAAGGCATCCGATTCATTAAATAAACCGCGGTAACAATAGCAACATCCCACAAACGTTGTGGAACATTTTCACCAAAAAGAAAGGCCAGGGTTGTTTCAAGGATATGGCGATTCTTCAGCTTTGCAACACCATTCTGCTGAGGTGTCTGTGTATAGGAAGTTTCATGGAGAAGTCCATGCTCATGAAAATAGGTAGAGAGATGTTTATTAATATTCTCTGCCCCATTATCGGATCGGAGAATGAGCAAGCCAACATCAAATTGGGTGCACACCATAGTATGAAATGCATAAAAAATATCCCCAACTTCATCCTTATGTTTTATTAGATATACCCATGACATGCGGGTACAATCATCAAAAAAAGTCACAAACCACCATACTCCTAGTAAAGTAGTAAGTAAGGAGGCACCCCATACATCTGAATGTACTACGAAAAAGGTTCTGAAGTTTTATTCAAAGATAATGGAAAAGAAGTGCGATGACTCTTTGCCAAAGTGCAAATGTCACATTGAAAATTTGAGTTTGAACTTATTGAATAAATCTGGAAACAAATGTTTTAAATACCCAAAAGAGGGGTGTAACAATCGTCAATGCCACATCCAAATATCCCATTCTTTACTTGTCAACTGACCCCGGAGATGATGCATTCTACCATCTTCAAAGTCGTCGACCAAGTACAGTCTCCCTCTTAGCCACAACCAAATATCCCATTCTTTGCTTGTCAACTGACCCCAGAGATGATGCATTCTACCAACTTCGAAGTCGTCGACCAAGTACAGTCTCCCTCTTAGTACCACGACCAATAATTTCCTTCGTGAGAATATCCTGAAATAAGTAAAATCCAGGATACATTAGAACATAACAATTCAATGCTTCTGTAAGTTGACCAACAGATAGTAATCTACTAGATAAAGGGGGCACAAGTAGTGTATGAGATAATGATAAGGAAGGAGTTAGAGCAACATTGTCAACCCCTTTGACAGGGTAAGCATAACCATTGGCATTATAAAATGACTGCTTCTGAAGAGTAGTATTGCATCCAATACCAGATCGATAGGGGGTCAAGTGGTCAATAGCCGCGAGATCAACAATCCACCCTTGACTGATCATGTGGGTACTGTCAATCAAAGTAGACCCAAGATAGAATTCCTTTTCCGAGTCTGTAGTAGCAATTGAAGCAACCGTGACACCAAAGAGAGAGATGGTGCATCAATAGCTACCGAAGCCTACCCCTTACCGTTAGCAATGCCAACTTTCCTTTTGGCTTGAAACTCCTCCCACCACGGAGGATACCCATGCAACTTAAAACAAGTCTCGGTTAAGTGTCTAGAGTTGCCACAATGTTTGCATCCACCCACGGCAACAGCTTTTTGTCGGTCCCCAAAATTACCTCGGCCTCTCCCTGTTGTAGGACCAAGTGGGACGAGCTATAGATGGGACTATTCTGGATTACCATCTGGGACAAGCAAACATGACAGAAGAGCATGAGAAGCTAGAACAGTAGCATTCGATCCAGTGGAGGCAGCCAACATCACCAACTGGAGCATGTCTTCATGACGAATGCGGGTATAAGCCTATTCCAAAGATGGAAAAGGCTGCACCTTGAGTACATCAGCGCGAATGTTGTCAAGGCGATCATCGAGTCCATCAAGGAAAAGGTACACCCAATCCTCTTGCATCATGGTATTATACTTATTAATATCGACTCAGCAAATCATGGGATTAGGACGGCGGAAATTGACTTTGCGTCACAAGCCTTGTAAATCATTGTAGTATCGTTCAATGGGGCCTCCTGCTTGTTTCAGTTGGGTAATCTGACATTTGAGATCATAGATTTGTGATGCATCAGTGCCATCATAAAAGGTTACTGCAACAGCATCCCAAACTTCTTGAGCAGTAGAAAATCGGATGAAGTTGCCAATCAAAGCAGGATCCATCAAGTTAATCAGCCATCCCTTGACCATAGAATCATTTATCTTCCACTGTCGGAAACTCGAATCATTAGTAGCCGGGTGAGGAAGAGCCTTGTTGATGGAGCCCAATTTGTCTTTGCCTGAGATGTACATCTCAACAACCTGTGATCACAAATCATAGTTTTTGCCATCCAATTTGACATCAATCGTTGGAGCCGAGGACTCCACAAAAGAAGAACTCGGCATTAGTTGTGTGAAAATCTCAGTAAGTTTGGCGGTGAGATTCTCAAGGAGAGAATCGATCACATTCACTCCTCCATGTGGGATGAAAACTCCAAAACCTGTGTCTGCCATAGATGAAGAAGATCAGACGGGACGAAGTCAACCGGTGTTAGATGACAGCACCATGACAAAAAAATGTCCAAAAAATTTCTGACAATGATTGACATACAGTACCCCAAGGATCAAACCCTAGGTCTTTGATACCATGTAGAAAAGAAATGTCTGAGGGAAAAGTATACTTTCTTATTAATCATTGTAATGACTTAATAGAGACATATACCAATTTGGCCTAAACTTCCTCCTACAAATATGGTAACACAATATTCACAAATAACAAAACAATTCCCTTATCTAATATGGTAATTCCCTAATCCAATATGGTGATTCCCTAATCAGCTAATGGATAGCTCATGCTAACATCTTTGTCTTGTATGAGGCAGCTAGGGTTGGGAGAATGTCGAAGGCATGAAATATGAATTGTCAGAAACCTAATGTCTTAAATACTATAATTTATAGTAGGGAAAGAATTCAAACTTATATAGAAGCCTTTAATATTTCTAAAATATCACCAAGGTTCCCAAATAAATCCACGAATAATAATTAGGTAAATAAATTTTGCAAGTATTATAAGGACACTTGTACAGATTCCACAAGGTGTGATATCACTAGTTCAAATAGAAAGAATTGTACATTGACAGCTTTTTCCATTGGCACGCAGAGAAGATACCAATGCAAGCATATCTGAAGTAGCTTCTTTGAAAAAATTGACAACTTCGCAACTTATAGCAATCGGTTATAGCCTAAATTGTCATCAAAACTCTGAAAAATTGGCATAAATTGACCAGGTATTATGTGTCCATAGGTGAGTATAATGATACATTTCAAAATTTTGATAGATGCATCACACTCGTTCTCTTTGAATTCCTTTCTTGGATGCATATAGCTCAAGTGTTGTAAAACAATGCACAAGTTGTAGCACTTGTAGGAAGTGGTTCCACTGAGATAGCGAACAATTTGTCAAGACATGGATATAAAAACTTGGAAACATTAGCCCTTCAATGGGTTGATTTGAAGTTTTTATTTGATTCAAACTTTTGGAATCTTCCTAATGAAGTTGGGTTCCTTCCTAGTTTGACAACATTGGTTCTTAGAGGTAATGATGACTTGAAAGATATTTGTCTTGGACAGCCACCTAATGAATCTTTTTCAAATCTCATATTAATAAAAGTAGTATCGTGTCGCAATTTGAAAAGCTGGTGCTTTTTCTCTACTATAGCATTGTGATCAAACTAGAAATTCCTGTGCATAAAATTTTGCAAAAGCATTGAAGTTGTGTTCTTCGAGCATAATGAACACTTTGAGAACAATGTAACAATCACATTTCCCAATTTGTCTGAGATCAGTCTCTATATGCTATCAAGTCTTTGTGCCTTGAGGCCTTATGAATCTCCAAGTGTTAAAAGTACACAATTATCCACAGTTGCAAGAAGTGATTTCAAAGGATCAGAAAAAGGATGTTAAAGATACCATGAAAGAAATTATTTTCGGTCAATTAAAGGAATTGATGCTCCATGATCTACCAAGATTTATGAGATTTGCCATATGAAGAATCACCTGGAATTGCCATCACTAACAAGTCTAAGTTTCGCAAATTGTTCTTTGTTGGAGACATTCTCTTTCCCAATAACAGGGGTCAACTAAAGGGAAGCTATCTATAGAAAATTTTGAAAGTTAATTTCTCCATAACAAATAGGTATTTAACTATTTGTCCTTGCTAGTTATAAATACTAGAAATCATCCTTACATTATCAACTCGTTATGTCTATTCATATAAAAGAGAAAATAATTAAAATAGTCAAATTATGTGGGTATTTGTAATGTGAGTATTTTTAGTCAAGTGAGAATTTTTATGTGTGTATTTGTAATAGCGGATGAAGATCACATTTCATACTATTGGTATGATATATCTATCTATCTATATCTATATATCGGTATTAGCTTGGGAACCTGCCAAATGTCAAAAGGAGAGCTTGTCACGTGGCATTAAACTTAAGAAAATATTTATTATTTTTAAAATTAGTTAAAAGAATGTCATATAATTACAGGAAAAAATAGAAGTGTTTGATAACATTTTAATAGATGTTTAACTAATCCTCAACTCAAGTCTTCACAATTTACCCATGTAAATAAATAATATAATAATATATTATTAGAATATAATGGGTAAAAATAGCCAATTGACCCTGACCTCTCCCAGATTTCGTTTTTTGCCTCCAACTATTAAATTATCGAAAGTTGTCCTCTAACTTACGAGACTTAAGTAAAGCTGCCCTTCCATCCATTTTGGGTGTTAAATCACGAAAACCGTCCACGTGCCCTACACACTCTTTTTCTAAAGGGTATTTCAGTTTCTTCATCCTTCCTTTCATTCCAACCTAACCAAAATGAAACATTGTTGTTGTTTGGAGTCCTCTAGAGCACAAACAGACATTGTCAGGATTCCTCCTTGAATTTGAAGTTCCAAATCCCCTGCATTGCATTCATATTTTTCACCTCATATTCTATTTGTCGATTGCCCATTATTTCTTCAGCAAGATTAGTACAAATAAACAAAAAATGAAAAGGACATGAAAAGTGGCTAATTACGAGACGAGTTCTTCTTGAAGAAGAGCAAAGAAGGAAGGTAACGATCAAAACGAGGATTCTTGACCCCTCGTGGACCCCCGAGGTAACAAGAAATGAAAGTTCACAAGATCGAAATTATGTTGTCCCGTATGCAATCTACAATAAGAATCTTGCTTTTGCTTTTAATTTCTCGTATATATGTGCATGAAAGTAGGGTAGTTGTTTGGATGATGATTGCTATTGGAAAAATTGTAAATTGTTGGAAAAAGTTGAACCTTTTGCCTTGTTTCATTTGAATTTGTGTTCGTGTGGGGCTTTTGATGTGATCTTGAAAGGAACCCTTCATTTATCAATCTCTATCACACCAATTGAAATAATCCCAAGATTCTTCACAAGGTTATAGCTAGTTCTTTGACCTTTGTTATCTTCCAACATCAACTAATGTCTTGAATTTCAACAACCAAGTGATGAAAACCCCTAAGTAGTTAATCAAGAACCCAAGAGGAGTTGTTGAAGAACACTCAAAAGTAGGAAAAGTTTGATCCAAAATGGAATTAACTCAAATTTGAGTAAGTTGTTTGTAAAAGCTATTCAAATTACAAAATGAATTCTTATTTATAGTCTAAAGCTCAAATTAACTTAATAATGTAATGGATGGGACTTAAAATACTTAAAAGCCTTTAAAAGATATTATAAACTACAACAAAGGACAAGAGATCGCATTTGAGAGAGGATTGAAACAGAACCTGACCAGCACCAATTCCCACATCAACTGCCAAACCGATCAACCTTAATTTCTAATTTCTACAAGCCAGCTTCAAAGGACAAACTTCTGGGAGTCACCAATTCACCAACCGGCATGGTCAGGGTGGTCAAAACTTTCGTGTTTTGGTCCTTTTTTATTCTTCTTTGCTTGTCTTCCTTTGATTCTTCTTCAAGGTCTTTTCCAAGGTTCTCTTGGACATATTCTTCACTTGAAAATGCTCCACATTGTCATTAAAACCTTGATGACATTAAATATTTCCTTGAATCATCCTCTTCATCAAGTGAATTCCTAGCAAAGATTGCATCAAAATCAACTGGATCTTCTCTTCTTTGGACAAATAATACCAATGTTTGTCTCAACTTTGAAGCTCTTGATCTTTTTATGGGTCCAGGAGATATCTTTGGAGTTGGATTACCATCATTCCCTCTCTCCTTAAAAGGATAAATCATCCTCGAATCAGCTTAATCTACATCAAAAGGGGAAAGATCATTAACATTGAATATGGACTTAACACTTACCTTGAAGATCAACTTTGTAGACTTTATCATTAACTTTTTCTATAATTTGGAAAGACCATCTCCTCTTGGATTTTGGACTTTGTAGCTTGAGGGAACCTATGCTTCCTTAAGTGTATCCATACCCAATCTCCAACCTCAAATTTCATTGGTCTCCTTCCTGTATTGTGTTGCTTGGCATTGCATTTAAATGTTCTCTCTAGCTTGTGCATGGATTTGCTTCGCCAAGTCTGCTTTCCTTTAATTTCTCCATCTAAACTATTCACCCAAGGTAAAGGAGTCAAATCTAGAGGTATTAAAGGATTAAAGCCATAAACTAACTCAAAAGGTGAAAATGAGTAGAAGAATGCACAAATCCATTATATAAATTCAATGAAAGGTAAATAATCTTCCCAAGACTTGAAATTCCTTTTTATGATAGCCCTCAACAATGTTCCAAAAATTCTATTAAGTACTTCGATTTGTCCATCAATTTGAAAGTGACAAGAAGTTGAAAACAACAATTTGGTTCCCAATTTTCGCCACAAACCATTCCAAAAGTAGCTTAGAAACTTTGTATCTCTATCACTAACAATTATTCAACTCTATCACTAACAATTGTTCAAGGGATGCCATGCAGTCTAACAATCTCTTTGATGAACAAATCAGCTATATATCAAGTGTATCATCAATCTTTGAGCAAGCAAAGAAATGTGTCATTTTATAAAATCTATCAATAACCACAAAAATAGAATCTTACCTCTCCTAGACCTAGGCAAACCAAGTACAAAGTCTACAGACACATCTTCCCAAGGTGCATTAGGAATTAGCAAAGGCATATAAAGTCCATGAGGTTTGATGGTAGATTTAGCCTTCTTGCACACAAGACAATTATCGTACGTTTTTATCACATCTTTTTTTTTTTTTTTTTGTGTGAGGCCAATAGAAATGTTCTTTCAAAGTTTCTAAAGTCTTAGAAATGCCAAAATGACCTATTAGGATACTTCCATGACTCTCAATAACAACCATTATTTTCAAAGAACACTTGGGCACACGCAACTTATTTTCTCCAAATAAAAATCCAACATGCAAGTAGAACTTATGACAAGTACCTCTTCCACATGAAATAGACATCACCTTAAAATCATCATCATCCTTATGCAAATCTCTCACTAATTCAAAACCAAGTAGTTTTGCTTCAAGAGCAAAGATCAAGGTATACCTTCTTGAGAGTGCATTCTCCACCACATTTTCCTAACCTTACTTCTATGTGATGACATATGGGAACATTTCAATGAACTCTACCCACTTTTCATGTCTCTTACTTAGTTTCGTTTGTCTCTTCAAATGTTTGAGTGATTCATGATCAGTATGGATGGCAAACTTCTTGGGCCAAAGGTAATGTTGCTAATGCACCAAAAACCTTATCAAAGCAAACAAATCCTTGTCATAGGTGGAATAGTTCAATGTGACGCCATTTAGCTTTTTAATAAAATAGGTAATAGGTCTACCCTCTAGCAAAGTACCGCTCCAATACCCTCTCCTAATGGATCACATTCTATTTCAAATACTTTAGAGAAATTGGTTAGGGTTAGAATAGGTCCACATGCAAGTTTGGATTTAAGCAATTGGAAATCATTTTCTTGTTCACTTTCCCACTTAAACTTGAGTTTGACCCTGATTTCTTCCGTGAAGGGGGTTACTATAGAGCTAAAATGAGGCACAAACCTTCGATAGAAAAATGCCAATTCATGAAAAATCCTCAAATCACATATACTTTTAGGTATTGGTCAATCCTTGATTGCCTTTACCCTTTTTTCATCCAGATGAATGCCGTTAGAAGAAGCAATGTATCCAAGAAATGTGGCACTTTCTAAACAAAAAGAGCACATTTTTCATGTTAGCATATAGTTGTTCTCTTCTAAACATATCTAAAACAAATCTCAAATGATCAACATGCTCATCAACATTCTTGCTATAAATCAAGATATCATCAAAATATACCACAAAAAATTTACCAATACATTCCCTACTAGGAGAATGTGTTAATCCTAAAGGCATAACAAGCTAGTCATATAAACCATGCTTAGCTTTAAAGTCGTTTTCCACTCATCACCTTCTTTCATTCCAATTTGGTGGTAGCCACTTTTAAGATTAATCTTTGAAAAACATTTACTACCATTTAACTCATCCAACATATCATCTGATCTAGGAATAGGCAAGTGATATTTTACTATTATCTTGTTGATAACCCTACAATCAACACACATTCTCTATGATCCATCCTTCTTGGGCACCAACAAAACCAGAACCACATATAGGCTAACACTTTCCGTTACATATCCTTTGGCAAGAAGTTCCTCAATTTGTCTTCGAAACTCTTTGACCCAATCTTGATTGGTCCTATATACAGCCTTGTTTTGAAGTGGTGCTCCCAAAATGAGATCTATTTGATGCTCTACTCCTCTAATGGATGGCAACTCCATTGGTAGCTCTTTTGGAAAGACACGTCATATTCCTTCAAAAGAGAGTAAATAACACTTTTACAAGATGTGTCAATTCCAAGAGCATTAGAGTTCAAAGAATGTTCATACATTACTAAGACCATAGGTCTCAAACTCAAGCAAGCACTCTTAATCTCTCTTTCTTTTGTGAAGAGACTCACTTTCTAGCCACTCAAGCCTTCCTCTTCTCTCTTTTTCTTCTCACTTTCTTTTCCTCTCTCTTTTTCCGTCCTTCCTATATCTTTCTCTCTTGTTTTTACCACACTCTCTTTTGTTTTTCCCTCATTTTCTACATAGAATTCTTTCATCTTCTCAAGAATTCTCTTTTGGTCCATATATGCTTCACGAGGTTTCAAAGGGTTGAAAGGGTTTTTTTTTTTCCTTTAAACTCCAAAGTAAGTTTGTTTTCGAGATCTTCATATGACTTTCCTATCAAATTTCCTAGGTCTTCCAAGCAACACTTACATAGGTATCACATCACAGAGCACCACATCACTATATTTCCCATAGAGTATAAGACTCTCACTTGCTTACCCATCTTGACGTCACCACTATCATTTGACCTATTTTTCTACTTGTATGGCTTTGGATGTTCAAAGCAAGGTAGTTTCAATCTTTCCACCTAAACTCATAAACAACGTTTACACAACTTCCACTATCAACAATGACACTACATTTCCTTCAATAAAACACCTAGAATGAAACAAGTTTTCCTTTTTGCAAATCCTCATCCTCCTTAGTTTGAATACTATGTACCCACCTAATCATACAATTCAGTTGTTCAAAAGCACCTTCATTACATTCATATTCTTCAGTATCATTTTTTTCAACATCAACCACACGTTCCACTTCTTCACCTGCACTAGTAGATTCCACAATGTCTCTATTCATGATAATGTTTCTTTTGTTAGGTCATTGATTGGCATAATGTCCATATCCTTGGCACTTGTGACAGTTGATATCCCTAGCCTTGCACGTAGTTGTACCTTTCCTTTGTTACCTTGAGTAGTCTTGCCCTCATGAAATTTCTAGACTTGTTGGCCTCTTCTTTGGATGGAAACTTGGACGCCCATTGCTTTCTCCTTGGCCAAGTATTTAAAGTCTTTTTTGATGAAATGATATAGCTAGATGTCCCATAAGAACTCCTCTTGTTCTTCATTTGCTTCTCAATCGTTAATGCCATATTCACCAACTCTTGAAGAGAAATTAAGATAATGTTGTATTTCAACTTTATTTGCAATCTCCCTATACAAACCACAAAGAAATCTTGCCATAGTAGCTTCCTCATCTTCCACTAGGTTCACCCTTGTCATAGCTGCTTTTATTTCCTTGTAATAGTCATCAACACACTTCGAGCCTTGAGATAGAGTTTGAAGCCTTTGATGAACCTTCCTTTGATATTAGGCAGGTACAAATCTCCTTCTCATAATAGCTCTGAGTTTATTCCATGTAGCAATAGATGCTTAGTTAGCTCTTCTCATGGATATCATCAATTGATCCCACCAAGTCAAAACATAATCTGAAAATTTCACAATGACTACTTTTACCTTCTTGGCATCAGGATAGTCATAGCAATCAAACACATGTTCAACTTTACTCTCCTAAGCAAAATAAGCTTTTGGGTCATGTCCTCATTTGAATTGAGGTATGGTCAACTTGATTGATTCCAAGCTAACATCTCTCCTCCCTTGCTCCATTAGCTCTTCTCCCTCTTGATCATAATAGTCTTCATCATTAGCAACTTCATCAAATTGTTTTTGGATCATTCTCCCTCTAGGTTGATCCCTTGGAATTACGTTTTTGTGACAATTTGTTTCTCAAAGGTTGAGGATGAGGTGTCTTCCAAGTGTTTACTCTTTCTTCAATTCTACCTATTCTTGTTTCAGCATCCCTTCTCATGTCCATCAAATTGTTTGTGTTGTTTGAGAGGTCTCTTGACAATTGTTCCATCTTCTTAACAAGATAAGCGATACTAACATTGTCCTCTCTCATATTGGATGCATGAAATGAAATAGAAGCCTCTCTAAACATATTTACCAACAAAACTGAACAGATAAAAACAGGGGAAATATATATCCTCACCTTTTAACTCGTGTATCACACTTCTGCTTGGCTTTTTCTTTCTCTAATGAACTTACACCCCCTTACAACTTTTACCATTTTAACTTTTCATCAAGTTCTTAATCAACTCAAGCAAGGAATGCCAAAGTAGCCACAAAACTCAATCAACTAATCAATACTGTTCAACAAAGAATAACCAAAGAGATAAGAGTTTCAAAGAATTAGATCAATGAGCACAAAGTAATTGATTAAACACTTAAAATCCAAAGAAAATTTTGTAAGGCTTTTAGCCAAACACTTTAAGGTCAAAGATAAGTGATTCAAATTTCAATGAATTTTTCAACAATCTCAAGTGGCTTGATAACAATTTTTGAGTAGGCAATAGATAATTCAACACAATTGATCAGCAATTCAATCTCTACCTAACAATTTGATCAACTTCACAATAGAAATGAACTTCAAAACTAATAGATCTCAATGATATACTCTTTTTTTTTTTTTTTCCTATTTTTACAACTCTTTTTCTTTTTATTTATTTATTTATTTTTTAGAGATAGAAGAAACAAGAAACAAATAGAATTTGTGATGTGATCCTCAGTTGCAGGAAATAATCATGCATTAATCAATCAAGACACACATAATTAAAAGTAAAAACAAGACTTTATGCAATAGATTCGAGCTAGTTACCATTATCCACAATGTCTTCCAATATGATCTAATGATTTGAATTTTTTCAATTCAATTCAATTATTCCAACCAGGTATTGAAACCCTAAGAATTAGACTAAGAATCATAAAAGAGTTTTAGAAAAACACTCAAGAAAAGATAAGTTTGATTCACAAGGATTCTTTCAATTTGAAATAAGTTGTTTTACAAATTATAAAAAGAAGCCCTAATTAATATCTTACAGTGGTCAAAGGACCATAAAACCCACATTCAATAAGTCAAATGACCAAAAGTCACTAAGAAAAATATCAAAAACATCGAATTTGTCGAATTGGGAAAAAGTGAATCTAGCGTGATTGTTCGGAGTCGGGCATCACTATAGCGCATTGGATGGTGCTCTATGTCACGCCATCCTGTGCAATCTCGAGCTTTCTCAGCTCCAAACTCGATTTGCACCATGCCAAACTTGTTCCATCGCCGCAAAATCATTCTTAAGCCTTCCCTCATGATTTCTGAGGTTCCCAAGGGCTTGTTCTTCACTTGAACACTTCTCATCATCTTCTATAATGTCTTGAATTATCCATAAGTTGAATTCCCTCCTTGGTTGCTCTTTTTCATCAAGTGTCATATTTTTTAAGTTGGCTTCAAATTCAAGCAAAGCTTCCTTTCCTTAAACAAATTGTACCAATGCTTGTCTCAACTTTGAAGCTCTTGACCTAGTGATAGGACTGAAGGGTATCTTCAAAGTTGGATCACCATCATTCCCCCTCACTTTGAAAGGATTCATCCTCGAATCAGCTTCATCTACATCGAAATGTGAAAGATCACTAACATTGAATGTTGAACTCACATTATACTTACCTTGGAGATCCATTTTGTAAGCATTACCATTGATCTTTTCAATGATTTGTAATGGTTCATCTCCTCTTGGCTCAATCTAGTTCTTCTAGACTGAGGAAATCTCTCTTTTCTCAATTGTATTCATACTCAATCACCAACATGGAATTTCATTTCCCTTCTACCTTTGTTATGTCGCTTGGCATATCTTTCATTTTGCAATTGAATATTCTCCCTTGCTTTGGCATGCATTTGATTAACCAATTCTGCCTTCCTCTTGCAACTTCATTCAATAGTAGAGGAGTCAAATCTAGAGTTGTTAGAGGGTTATAATCATAAACCAATTCAAATGGAGAATAATGAGTTGAAGAATGCACACATCTATATAAGCAAATTCAATGAAAGGAAAACATTCTTCCCACAATCTCAAATTTTTTTTTTTTTAATTATGGCTCCAACAAGATTCCCAAGGTTGTATTTACAACACCCGTTTGAGGAAACAAATAGTGGAAAAACACAATTACACAATTTAGCCCCCAACAATCCCCAAAGGACTTTCCAAAAGTAACTTAAGAATTTGGTATCCCTATCAGTTACAATAGTTTTAGGAATCCCAAGCAATCTTACCACATCTTTAAAAAACAAATTTGCAATATTGTGAGCATCATCAACTTTGGAACAAGCAATAGAGTGTGCCATTTTAGAAATTCCATCAACAATTACAAGAATTGAGTCCTTACCTCTCCTCGACCTAGGTAAACCAAGCACGAACTATGTTCCCAAGGTGCATGAGGAATAGGTAATGGCATGTAAAAACCATGTGGTTTAATGGTAGACTTACCCTTCTTACAAACAATGCATGATTCACACACTTTAATAACATGCTTCTTCATGTGAGCCAAAGAAAATGCTCTTTAAGAGTTTCTAAAGTTTTGGAAATGTCAAAATGTCCCATTAAACCACCTCCATGACTTTTAATAACAAGCAATCTTCTCAAAGAACACTTAGGCACACACAATTTATCTTCTCTAAATAGAAAGTCATCATGCAAGTAATGCTTATCTTAAATTCCCTTTCCACAAACAATAAAGACATGTTTGAAATCATCATCCATACCATACAAATCCTTAATGAATTCAAATCTAAGAAACTTGGCATCAAGAGTAATAAGTAAGATGTACCTCCTTGATAGAGCATTCACTACAACATTCGCTTTGCCTTGCTTGTATTAGATAATGTAGGGAAACATCTCTATGAATTCCACCCACTAAGCATAAAGTTTGCTTAAGGTTAATTGCCCTTCAAGTACTTGATGGACTCATGGTCGGAATGGATGACAAATTCCCTTAGCCATAGATAGTGTTGCTAATGCTCCAATGCCCTAACTAACACAACCGATTCTTTGTCATATGTAGAGTAATTCAAACTAGCACCATAAAGTTTTTCACTAAAGTTGGCGAGGGGCTTCTTTTCTTACATTAATATTGCACCTATCCCAACCCCCGAAGCATCACACTCAATTTCAAAAACCTTTGAAATCGAGTAAAGATAAGAAAAGAACACTTACAAGTTTGGTTTTAAACAATTGAAAAGCACTCTTTTGCTCACTTTCCTATCTAAACTTCACTTTTGTCTTAATAACTTTGGTTAGGCTAGCTGCAATAGTATTAAAGTTGGGCACAAACATCCTATACAATTAAACAAGACTATGAAAACTTCTTACCTCACTTACACTTTTAGGAGTTGGCCAATCCTGATTGGATGTTTGTGATAATTCAAGTGGACTCTAAAGGTGGTTATTGATATGGTAAATGGCAATACTACTGTAGATTGGAAATTACACAAGAAATTAAGGCATGTTCAACAAATAGTGGCCATGGGCTCTTTTAAATTGATTCATACCTATAGAAAAGGTAATCAATTTGCAAATTGTCTAACTAATGAGGCTTGTGATAATCTCCATTGTTTCTATTATTTTTTTGTACTTCTATTCCCTCCTTGTCTTGTCAACTCTAAGCTATCAAGTTCAATCCTGTGAGGAAAAAGATCTAAAAATAGACATTTTCTTCATTTTCCTTGGAAATTTTATAAGTTTTCTTCCTAATTAGGCCATCTATGTTTTAGTGGAGCTTTTATTGATCTTAACTCAATATGGCTTATCTGATTTCATTTCTTGCATTCCATGTCCTAGTGCTTGTAATACTCAATTCTGCAGATGGAAGTGGAATCTGAATCTGTGGTTAACAAATTGTCGGGGGTCGATTCTAATAGCTATGATTGAGGGAACATGAATCTTGATGTTCCTTCCAGATTTTACCCTTCTTACTATATTCACATGGTCAACCACATGAAGACTAATTTATATCCAGAACAGATTAGGCTCTTCATATAGAAATGTACTGGTATTTCAGTTCTTTGCAATGGTATTCCTAAGCCATTCTTCAATTCAATATGAGTTATGGAATTTCTTGGATAACCATGATTTTTTTGTTGTATCTGCAAGGTGAAGGTAAATATTGATTAGGGATTTTATAGATTCTGTCTTTACTTTTCTTAGGTTATGAGGCTAAGGTCTTTTTTATTTCCACTTCAAGCAGGCTATGGATCCCAACCGAGAAAATTACATTCACCAGAGAAGGTGGAGCAACCACATGACTCAGAGCAGTCATGAGTCCTATTATATTTATTCGAACCCAATGATATGCTCCTTTTTTCTTTGAACGAAAAAAAAAATGATAAGAAAGTAAACTGATCACAATTTACATTACAAAGATTTGGCAGTTCCATTCCTTAACCTCATTCTTTTTTGCATAAATGATATTTCACATCCTAGGATAATTCTCGACCTCGCCACATGAACAAGGGTTAGCTCAAAGTCGTCGCATAAAAGGTTGATCTAACATGGTGGCTTCACCAACCATTGCATACGACTCTTTTTATACAACGGTTGTCAACTTAAATACTTTTATACACGAAAGCCATATAAAAAGTTTCATACGATGCTAATTTAGGATTGCAACCATACCGTCATAAAAAAATTATACGACAAATGTTCTTCCATCGGATCTTTTTAGCTACGACCATATTTGCAACATTCCAAAACCAATCGCATGGCCATCGTATATATCATAAGTGAAGGCCTAGCATGTATCCTATCTCTGGTAATGATCTTTGGTTCCAAAAATTTTCGTCATTTTTTAAATGATGAAGTGAATCCGCATTTGCCTCATGTAAAGCCTGCCTATTCTTAGTTGTGCTATCCTCCATGTAAATCTTCTCAAGTTCTTCAACCCTTTTCAACCAGAGTGATATTATTCTATACATTCCCAAATGTTTTAACATTCCATTGCGTGAGAACATGCTTAAGCCCAATAAGTTTCATTGCCAACACCCTTAATCCATCTCTCTCAATTTCACCATTCCAGGAATTCTCCACCACTTCTTTGAAAGTTTTGTGTCTAATCCACATGGATTGAAATCTAAAAGCCCTAGCTGCTTGACCATTAGCGTTTGACACGGAGCAAAAGAGGACAATGATTGAAGGGTACTTTGATAAGTGTTCAACCATACTTTTCTGAAAAGAATTCAACTAATGCCTATTGACCAAAATTCTATCCAATCTTCTCCACAAGGGTGGAAAAGTTGGCCTATACCAAGTACAGTTGTTTTGGACAAAAAGTAAATCAACCATGCCACATAAGTCAATTGAATCGTTGAATTAGCTCATAGGGCGCAAGGCCAAAGGCAACCCAATACATTCATCAACAATGCTTTCTATGTAAAAAAATCCCCCCCACCAAGGACCCCCACAATAAACCATAGGGTTTGCATTTGTTGATTAATTTGATCAATCAAACCCCAAAGAATTCTTTGGTCTATATGGTTACATGCAGCATATACAAAAGAACCAACACCTTCTAGACCAAAACAACTTTTGATTTTCAAGTGGTAATTTGTACAGAATTGGACATTACTTCAAGATTGGTTGTTGAAGGTCAAAACAACCAAATCTTCCAATTAGCATTACTCCAATAATTTGACATACTCAACTTCAAAGCATAAGACTTAATAGAAGCTAAATATACCATCGACTTAAAAGAAAGAATCATTTGCTTCAACCTATCAAGAGATGTAGCACTAGCACAGCCTTTGAAACTATATGCAATTGAATTGGATTAATCAAATTAGGATGTTCATCATCCTCCGAATTTGAGCTCTCATCCACTTGCAAGCATTCCTCTTCCGTGGCAATTGTCTTCTCACAAATTTTAGCCATATTAGACCTTTCAATCTCTTTAGAAATAATTTGGTTTTTTTGGATTTTGAGAAGGTCCAGAACCCCTGACTCCTTCAATAATGATCAAATAGGGTTTTGCTGGGTGTCTAGATGTTGCATCGATTCCTTCAAAATTGGATTTTGATTCTCCTCCATCTTGTCCAAATTGTAAACCTGAACATCATCATTCTTCTATGAAACCCCACGGTCTGTATCCTTAACCTCTGTGTTATCCACAACTTTGTTGTCCTCCAAAATAATCATTTTTTAAATTGAAACCCTAGCTGGAGAACTTAGGAATTTCGATTGTGAAATAATTTTAGTATCCTTAAGATAGGCTGCCAACGGATCATGGTTTGATTGATTGTTGTTTTATATCCTGCTATTTGAGAAATAACAGATCTTCTAGAACGGCGCAATATTTGTTCAAAAGAGTAATGTCACCCGATTTGGTCAAATTCGCAATTTCTGTCCCTTTAGGTGCTTTCTTAATTTTCTAGATTGTTAGATTGGAAACTTTGGGGTAGGATTGTGCACCATGTTTCTACTGGGTACCATGTTTTTTTTTATGGTCATTATTTTTTTGCTTTTGTTTCTGCATGGGTTTTGGCTGCAAGCTAAAGATTTTCACTCGGCGAGTATTAGGAGAGTGGCCAATACATTTGCTAAACTAACAATACTCTGGTAAATGCTCATAGTTCACTGTTTGCCTAAAGCCTAATCCTCCTGGTTTATCCAAATTCTTGTAGTCAATCTTTAGGGTTTTCCTATGATTGATGCGAAGGAAAATAAAATCTCCTTTCGAAACATATGTATGGAAAGATCAGGTAAGGAGATCCAAATTGGGACAATAGACGATTCAAAATCAGCATGGAAATTTGGTGACCATTTTAAAATCCGAACAGGGACTAAGTTTAATGCCAAAAACTTTCCAATTAAAGCATGTTTGAATGGCAATAATAATCTATCAACTTCTTCCGTGGAGAAGAAGAAAGCGAGTTTTCCTTTATAAGATTAAGGTTGTTTAACGTTAACTTACACTTTTTACCCTACAAAAAGGTATTTGGACCTAAATGATTAAAACAAAAAATGTTACAAAACTAAATTGAGAATTTTGCCATATATATATATATATAAATGTATGGAAGTGAGCCCACACTAACAAGTGCTCTAGTTAAATCTCTAACGGTCAAAGTTAATGGTCAAATATCTTGTTTTTTTAAAACAATTAATTAAAATTTAATTAGCTACTCCTAGGATTTAGTTTATCATTTTAATGTTTAATTTATAAAAAAAAATTTTTTATAAAAAAATTTATTTTTTTTAATAATTAATAACTAACAACTCCTTAACACACACTATCACTCCTCTATAAAGAAATGTATATATCTTTATCCATGGGGTCATCATCTAATCTTATGTGATCCACCCTTAACGTCACCTCAATGGCTTTCCAGTAATTTGTCATTTTCTGGAGGACAAACGTCACCGAGATCTATTTTCCCGCCCATAATCGTTCCAGGCTTCCAGCTGACCCAGCATTAACTTTAAAAATCTTTCTTTTCATTTTCTTTCAAATATTTAAGCAAAATTGTTCGTCTCCCTCGCTCACCCTAAAAAAGTACAGTCCCTTTCCCCTTTCTCTCTTCTCAGGCCTCACCGCATTTCCTTTCCTTAACTTCGCGAAGATTCTCTATTGCAAGGATCAAGTGAGCATAAATTTATATAGATTTCTTGATATACTTTCGAAAGTTTTAATCTTTTATCTGGGAATGTTTATGGAAATTTTTTTATTTTTTGGATGTCGTTGGAGGTTCATTTCTCCACATTTGTGGGACCTTTTTTTAATGGAAAGTGGAAATTTGCTCATTTCTCCACATTTTCTGGGTGTTGTGCATTTTGGAATTTGATTACACGTTTTGTTTGCTTTCTTTCTTCTGTATAATTAGGGTTTTGTTTCGGAAACAGAGATGGTGGCCGTGAGCGCTGTGAAGGACGGGCCTCTTGCAGATTCTCCAACATCTGTTCTTAAGGATGAGGTATACATAAATTTTCTGTATTTCAACTGAGGAAAATTTTGGTGTTTGACGATTTTGGTGTTGTAATTTTAGTTTTCATGTGTAATTTTCATTCCTTCTTAGTTTTGTTTGTGTGAGCTTTTATGGTTTTCAACTTTTTTTTTTCTCATGCTTGTAATCGTTTGTAAGGTTTTCAATTTTTGTTTTGCCTCCTTAAAAAATTTAACTTTCTATTGGATGTGGACGTTCTTAGAGACCTAAAGTTGTTCTATTGTGTAAGGTTTTCCTATAGCTAAGCTTGGCCTAAAATCTTTTAATAAATGGAAAAAGATGAAGGTTCTTCACTTTTGCCATCCTAATGACTCCTAGATATAAGAATTATATCTACTTTAACAGTACAATATATCTATACTCCAGAATAAAAATGCCAGATTTGAATAGCCTTAGTAGACAGAGTAGATGACATCTTTTTATTCTTGTATCAATTATTATTGCATATGATATGTATTCTTTATTAAATGCAGGATGGGTGCAAGGAGAAACTTAGTGTTAAATTGGATCAAGAAGTTATATTTGATCCTAAGAATGGAGATACTTCTTTCATTTCTGAAACTATGATTTTGGAAGAAGAGAAGCTGCTAGAAGAACGTTTGAAGGAGGAAGAGACCAAAAATGAGCCAGATGAAGTTCCTAAGTTAAATGATACCCAGTTCAATAAACTGGATGAGCTACTTACTCAGACCCAACTTTACTCAGAGTTCTTGCTAGAGAAAATGGATGACATCACAAAGGCATTTATCAATTTTTTTTTTCTTAAAGCCTATTATATAAACTGCTATATATATATATATATGTATGTATGTATGTATCCTTGTTTCTAATTGACTTTTTTGATTTGATCAGAACGGAGTCGATGATGATGACAAAGCTGCCAAAGAAACTAAGAGGGGTCGAGGTTCAAAGAGAAAGCCAGCCTCAAATTATAACAATGTAACACATTTGACTTCATACTTCTATTGCATCTGCTCTACATTCAATCATTTTACTTTTCTTATTTGTACTTTCATATTGTTGAGCATCATATCAGTTTTGGCATGGGATGTTATTTGTATGTTTCAATTTGCCATCTATCGAAGTGTTACTGATAATCCTAATGTTTGTTATATTATGTGAACACTGAACAAACATGGTTTTCTGTTAATATTCTGGTTATTCCTGTGCACCTTCAAAATGCAGTTTAAAGAGGGGAAGATTCATTAGGACTTGCTTGAACTGATACCTGGATTTGCTTGCCCAGTTCTCAGGAAGGCAATGGATCATGATTCTTCTGCCTCTCCTTGGGCTGATTGTTACTTTATTTGTAATTTAACCTTTTTTTCCTAGAAATCTTTTGAGTTATTTAAATTTCCTTGCAGAAGAGAGCTAAAAGAGCGGTTGCTGCCATGCTTACACGATCTAAAGAAGGTGTGGCTTTTGATGAGAATCTCACTGAAACAGAGAGAACTGAGATAGAGCAGGCTGAACTTGTTCCCTTGTTGACTGGTGGAAAGCTCAAAAGTTACCAACTCAAAGGTGTTAAGTGGCTAATTTCCTTGTGGCAAAATGGTTTAAATGGAATACTTGCTGATCAGATGGGACTTGGAAAGACAATTCAAACTATTGGTTTTCTTGCACACTTGAAGGGAAATGGGTTGGATGGACCTTATCTGATTATTGCCCCTTTGTCTACTCTCTCAAATTGGGTCAATGAGATAAATAGGTGAGATTTCATTTTTATTCTCTCATGCGGGTGCTGGGGTTTTGAATATTATGTCATTTAATTGTATGCTACTGGTCAAGTTCATTGTATTTTTGCTTATAGCATGTCCCATATTGCTGAGTTTTTCTACTTCTTACTTTTTAGGTTTGTGCCATCTGTGAATGCAATTATATATCATGGTAGCAAGAAAGAAAGAGATGAAATCAGGAGAAAACACATGTCAAAAACAATAGGTCCCAAATTCCCAATTGTAGTTACTTCCTATGAAATTGCACTAATGGATGCACGAAAATGCTTGAGGTCTTATGACTGGAAATACATTGTGGTTGATGAGGTATGTCTAGAAAGTATTAAAACTGAGTCCCTTAAATTTAATAAACAGAGTATTGCTGACTAAATTGGCTACTTATACCTTTTAGGGACACAGGTTGAAGAACTCGAAATGCAAATTAGTGAAGGAACTGAAGCACCTGAATGCTGAAAATAAGCTTCTATTGACTGGAACTCCTCTACAGAACAACTTAGCTGAGCTTTGGTCCTTGTTGAATTTCATTCTGCCCGACATATTCTCATCGCATGAAGAATTCGAATCATGGTAACTACAACTTGAAAAGCTATTCGTGACTGATAAGTGGATAAAAATAACTGTTCTACAGTGCTTGTGTCTATTGATCCCATTTGCTACCCAAAATATTGCTTTCTTTTATATATTTTCCTTATGACAATAATCATATGTTTCTCAAGTTCTGCATCTCTGAGCCTTAGCACTATTTGTTATATGTGATAAAGTTTATCATGTATTAGATCTCTCCTTTAGTTGACACAATGAAAAATTATATCCATGTTAGAATTCTATGTTTAAGTTATATTCCTATTTCTATCTACTGTAGAAGTTCTTCCTTGTCAAGAAGTTTTAGTATGTTCTTGCCTTCATGACATTATACCTTATTTTCAATTTCTTGTTTTGATCTCTCAGACTTGGCACTATTTGTTATATTTGATTGAGTTTATCATGTGTTATATCTCTCCTGTACTTGAACTCATTAAAAACCATCAGATCTTTATTAGAATTATGTTAAGTTACGTTACCATATAAGTTCTTCCTTTGACTAACAAGAACTTTTAGAATGTTCTTGCCATTGTGATTTATACCTGATTCACAAGTTAAAAAATGTGGTTATTGTTGGTAAATTTTCCATATTCTTGCACTACCTGTTATATGTTATTAAGTTTCATGTATTAAATGTCACCTGTAGTTGAACTTGTTAAAAACATCTGATTTATATTGGAATTCCATGTTTAAGTTATATTACTATAGAAGTTCCTCTTTGGACTAACAAGAACTTTTAGTAAGTTCTTGCCATTGTGATATTATATTTGTACCTTATTCACAAGTTAAGAAATGTTTATATTGTTGGTTAATTTCCATATCCATGGAGGAAAACTATGGAAGAAGTGAAAATTGTTTACATATATATTTGAAATGTTTGGAATGTCACCAATGATCCATATTGCCGCTTGTAATAGAAAAGACATTAGGAATTTCTGATATATTCACAGCAAAATGTTACATATTTATACAAGTTTGGGTTACTAAAACCAGTTCCCAAATCTCAATCATATCAGTTTAAGATCTACAATCAATTAATCTAAAATTCATAATACCCTAGCCCTCAGGGGCATAAACCAGTTTATCAAAGCCTTGATGGCTAAGTGTGTCTTTGCAATTTACATTAGAAACCAGTGGCGTATGCTTTGCAATTCACCTGTTCCCATAATATGGTTGGGCCTGTCACGGGAACCATCTGCCTGTGTCATCCCTTGATCTATCTCATAAATTTATAATATCTGTTTGCAAAGCTAAAAGTCTGAAGTTATTGTTAGGTCATTTCAACTATGTTTTAGTTGCTTTTACTTTAAATTAAGTTGAGTTGCAATTCTTCTGGAAAACGTTAATCAATTATGACTTGTGAGAATCTAGGCTTGGAATCTTGTTGATCATACACTATCATAACTACCAGAGAAAATATTTAATTTAAAGTTTGACATTCCACAAACTGGTTTGAAAAATTTGAAACCTTCAATTAAAACAGTAAAATAGTTTTGCTCTTTCAGACTCTTTTTTTCTTGCATTCAGCGTTTAGTGGTTTTTCTTTTACATTTGTGTTCACTTATAAAAGGGAGTAAACAATGGATCTAGTGCAAAGCATTTTCATGACATTTTATTAGGTAAAACCACTTTAAATACAGAAACTAATGAAATTGCTATCCTAAAAATGGGAAAGTGAAACAACAAGTGGTCGAAGTGGGGAAACTAGTAGGATAAGTGACTCCAGATTCCAGACAAAGTGAAGCTATCCACAAAACTTCTAGGGAAACAGATATTGTAGAAATAAAGAAAAACAGGAATGCAAACGTTCTATAGTTATCCCTTGCTGAAAAGTTTGAAACTTCTCATGAGAATGATTTGTAAACTTAAGGTTTCCCTGGATACTAACAACCGTGTTCTTTTCATTGTGTGTTGTTTTACTTGTGTGTAGGTTTGATCTTTCAGTGAAGTGCAGCAATGAATCACCAAAGGAAGAACTGGAAGAGATCAGAAGAGCTCAAGTACGTTCTTCGCAATTCATGTTCTTCCTGAGGAAGCTCTGTTTGACTCTCATCTATAATGTGTGATTGTTTGTAACTGTAGGTGGTGGCAAAACTCCATGCGATACTTCGTCCTTTTATCCTTCGCAGGTTGAAAGCAGATGTTGAACACATGCTTCCCCAGAAAAAGGAGATAATTCTATATGCCACCATGACCGAGCATCAAAAGAACTTCCAGGATCATTTAGTAAATAAGACACTCGAAGATCATTTGCGGACAAAGATGAATTCTGGTAACATTTGAGTATTGCATAGAGTGGGAGTAGGAATTTATTGCACCGGCTTAAATACCAATTCACCCTTGCTCCATCCAATATGAATTTTGTCATTATGTAGGGCATGGTATGAAAGGAAGACTCAACAATTTGATGATTCAGCTCCGGAAGAATTGCAACCACCCTGATCTTTTGCAGTCTGAATTTGATGGTTCTTGTATGTCCATTTCAAATATTTGATTTTATCTTTCTTTTTGTTATTACTTAATTCTAACTTCTTTCGAATTCTGTTCTGGTAGATCTCTACCCACCTGTAGAACAGATAGTTGAGCAGTGTGGAAAGTTCCGTTTATTGGATCGATTATTGGGAAAGCTGTTTGCTCGTCAACACAAGGTTTGCTTTGTGTCATTTTGCTTCATGCTGTCTACAATTTTTACTTGACCTTGAAATCTTTACTTGTTGATATTGAAAAACAGGTCCTGATATTTTCTCAATGGACCAAGCTTTTGGATATAATGGATTATTATTTTAGTGAAAAAGGTTATGATGTTTGCAGAATTGATGGTTGTGTAAAACTGGATGAAAGGAAAAGACAGGTATATCTATATTAGAGCCTACTTTTGATGTATATGTTTAGAGTAAAGTCTTTCTTTTCTGTAGATCTAATTATTTGTGTTTTTACAATTATTTTCTTGATAACATATTATTGCAATGTTTCTAAGTAAATTGCAAATGTAATGTTTTACTGTAATGGGTTTCACTATGATATCTGGTACATTGCATGGATGAAGCAGCGAACAGTTCTTCATGGCTTCCTGAACTAGTCTTCCGCACTTTTGGGTGCTGCTCTAGGTGTTTTTGCCACATATGGAGTAGCTTTTTATTATGCAAAGTTCTTGTGGTTTTTATTTGCCATTTTAACTTGTGCCAATGAGTTCTGTGGAATGTAGCATAAATTTAGTAGTAGGGTTTATGATCTACATTTATTTGATTGATTGAGATGGCTGGAGTACATTGCTTCTGTAAGTTTCTTAGTAATTATTTGAAATGATTTACTTTGATAAAATTGCCTTAATTTTATATGCAGATAGAGGAGTTCAATGATGTGAACAGTAAACACCGGGTCTTTCTTCTGAGTACTAGGGCTGGTGGGCTTGGTATCAATCTTACTGCTGCTGACACATGCATATTATATGACAGTGACTGGGTACCTACTTGAATTTTCTCTTTCTGGTATCTGATTTGTGCAGGACTAGGATTATGGATCTTGTAATCTTTGCATGTGTTGTCAATTTTAATTTGGATTTATATATTCTACAGAATCCTCAAATGGATTTACAAGCAATGGATAGATGTCATAGAATAGGCCAAACAAAGCCTGTTCATGTTTACAGGTTGTCAACTGCTCAATCAGTGGAGGTACCTAATGCATAATATAGAAATGCAAAACTAATTTGCTCCAGGCATATGTTAGTTTCCTTGACTCTAACCAGGCCTGCTAATCTGCTATTAGGGTCGAATTCTTAAAAGAGCATTTAGTAAATTAAAGCTTGAGCATGTGGTCATTGGGAAAGGACAGTTTCAACAAGAAAGAACGAAGTCTAATTCCATGGAAGCTTTTGAGGTTCTGTTCTCAGCCTCTTGTGTATGATCTTTATTATTATTTAGTTGCTGCTGTCTTCTATTTATTTATCTTTTTTTTTTTTTTTTCTTCTCCATTACAAAGTCTTGCTTTCTAATATTGGGAATGAAAGAATCTTTTTTCTCCCCCCTCTTCCTTCTGCTGGTAGCCACAACCGTGAGGTCCTATTTAATTTAATTGATAGTTGAAGGGCAGGAAAACTTGTAACAGAATTTGGATGACCAATCAACCTTGCAAAAGACCTCAATTAGACCATTGGATATTTCAATTTCCTCGTAAGTTTGTCTTCCTTCCACATTTCTTGTTCACCTCTACTGCCTGTCACCTTCATTTCTTGTTGAAGGGCAGTGGTAGATTTCATGGGTTTGTTGGGATTCTGGGATAACTGATAGGTACTGGAGGTAGTGGGAGATTCATAAGACACTCAAATTCACAAAATTCATATCACCATTTTTAAACACAATATTCAAAGAGAAGGTTTAGAAAATGGAATCCTTGTCCGAATAAGCCTACTATTTTTGTTTGATGAAACTTCTGTATTTTCAGGAAGAGGATCTGCTTGCCCTTCTCAAAGATGAAGAAGATCCTGAGGAGAAATGGATACAAACCGACATCAGTGAAGACGATCTCGAGAGGGTTCTTGATCGGAGCGATCTTGTCGTTGGTGGTTCTGATTTCAACAACACAACTGTACTTCCCTTTAAAGGCCCTGGTTGGGAGGTTGTTGTTCCAAATGTAACTGGTGGCATGCTTTCCACCCTTAACAGCTAATGCCGGGATAGTGTTTTTCATGTACCAGATAATTTAGAGGTCTGTCTGTTTGTCTTTTCCGGGGGATCTATTATTAACTTAATCCAGTGTTAACACAGTTTTGAGCTTACTCGAAATACTTTGCAGCAATTTCTCTCATTTTTGTCAATATGTAGAGGGAAAGAAATACACAGCAACCGCATTCTTTGTAATACGAACTAAACTCTGAATGATAGTTTTTGTAGTTTTGGGGATTGTTGTCTTTAACCTTCTCTGCTGCAATGTAAGCACTTTTCCATTTTGATGTTGACCGTCATTTATGTCCGTTTTTATATATTTGGAATGTTAATATTGAATGTTTATATATATATATATATATATATATTAAAAATGATTATATTTTTTTAATGTCTTAATAATAATCTTTTTGATTTAAGAAAGACAAGATCTCTTATTTAGTCTTATAACTTATATCCTATGGTCATGCAGGTTTATATATATATAGGATTGCTATAAAATGCAACTCTTAGAGTGCGATTGAAACGCAACTGCTAAAACGACATCGTTTTGGTCACGAAATAAGTAGATCTGAATGATACATTCACTTATTTTGCTATCAAAATGATGTCGTTTCGGCAGTTGTGCTCCAGTAATTGCGTTTTATAGCAATTTCGTATATATATATATATATATATATATATATATATATATAGAGAGAGAGAGAGAGAGAGAGAGAGAGAGAGAGAGAGAG
>JAOXNR010000001.1:19793173-19803692 GCA_028571225.1 Parsonsia alboflavescens | reverse complement strand
CGTTCTCGACCTCCTTATGTGAGAGAAATTTTTTTTAAAATCCTGGGACTCCGGATCCGTTTCCTGATGGATTCGGGATCTGGTTCCCCTTCATTTTCAAAGCTCTTTCACTCATGTCATCAAGCCTAAACTTGAAGAAAAAATGTTATACATGAGTTTCCAATCTTTTATAAGATCATTTCCAAAGAAGACTTCAAACTCTTCCATTCTTTGAACTATTCAACCAAGTCTATTTGTCATCTTTAAAGTGTCATTGTTTATCATTGGAATGTCAATCTTATATTTCATCCTCATTGCATAGAATTTGTCGTCTTGTAACTATTACATGTGGGGTCATCACTAGAAGGATACTTGAAAAATAGGTTTTTATAAGCACATTTTCTTCCATGAATTTTCTCTTTATTGTACTCCTCCCTAAATATCTTCCTTAGTGATTTCATTAATGATATGATTGATCCTTAATATTTATCAACCGCATTCCTTAAGCGAAGGTGAGGTTGAAGCTTGTTTGATAGAGCTAAAGGTCCTAGGTTGTGCGTTTCCTCAAATGACTGAGGACAATACCCATGACAGTTGACACATGGGTTGTACTTGGGTAGGGTTGGTATTGAGTTAACGGCCCATGTAGACTGAAGGGTATGACTTTTTGGGTAAAATGTGAAAGTATAAGATTAGTGGATTGGGTGGGGGGGGGGGATACACTGTCCAAATTTTAAAAGAGGTGATTAAATGAGAGGAAATATAAAGGAAGAAAAATTGGCCCATTTTGCCTTCGTTTGGTTAACCAAAAATTGAAGTAGCCATAACCATTGACTTAATTTGGAAACGACTTTTCTAAATTAAGAGGACCAAAAATTTAGAAAAGATAAAAATAAAGATGAGAGATTAGAAACAAAAATTAGCAATTTAGGCTTCTTTTGAGAAAAATTGCTCAAGTTGGTGACCATTTGGGTGACTTTAATAAAACCTTGTCCCCACTTTCAAACTTCAGGGGTTGAGCTTTCGTTAATTAAAGTTGATTACTTTTCTCCGTTCGCTCTCTCGTTGGCTCGGCAGTCATCTTTTACCCATAGCAGCCACTTTCACTCACTTCTCGCTTCTGCCTACTCTCCCTGATGTAAGAAGAAGACACTCTGTAGCCTCCTTAGCACCACCAAGATATTGCCCGCCGGAGAATGGCATATATGTGCACAGACAGCGGAAACCTAATGGCTATAGCTCAACAAGTGATTCAGCAGAAGCAGCAACAAGAACAACAGCAACAGCAGCAGCAGCAGCTTTTGGGAATGAATCCTTTTTGCTCCAGTCCATGGACTGGCACCCACCAGTGTCTGACAAACAGTCCTACCTCTGGATATGGACTAACTGGGACGGGATTCACAGACCCATTTCAGGTTTCTGGTGGACCTGACACCAGTGACCAAGGGTTTCAGTTCCCGGCACTAGACCACCACTCGACGGGGTTCCGATTTGCCGACTTTGGTGCCTCAACCGGCGGCGAGTTTGATTCGGACGAGTGGATGGAGAGCTTCATGGGCGGTGGAGATTCCACTGAGAGCTCCAATCTTCAATCTGGTTGTGAAGCGTGGCATCCCGGTTCCGATTTTAATCTCTTAGGTGCCGATCCATTCCCCAATTGCCCGAGTCGACTCAGTATTGGTTCATCCCCGCTGTCCGATCTTAACCGAATCATCTTCTCCGAGTCCAGCCAAAGAAGTTGTGTTAATCCTCTCCAACCCCAGCCCTCCCCGTTTATGGAACCGTCATCCTCTCCATTGCCAACCCCACCACATACGTCTGCTAAAGACAGCTCAAAACAATTGTCTCATCCGTCTAATAAAGAAGCTTCAGTAGTCTGCACCTCCTCAACTTCTACAGAAACTTCACCGTCGAAACCATTACTAAAAGCCCTGGTAAACGTAGCTCGGCTTTCTGAGTTAGACCCCGATAATGCAGTGAAATCGTTAATTAAGCTTAGGGAATCAGTATCTGCTCGTGGAGATCCGACAGAGAGAGTTGCTTCTTATTTCCTCGAAGGGCTTTACAGTAGAATCGCACAGCAAGCTGAGAAAACACTCTCAATTTCCGAGTTGACCTCTGAAGAGCTCACTCTCTGTTACAAAGCTCTCAACGATGCTTGTCCCTACTCAAAGTTTGCTCACCTGACGGCGAACCAAGCAATTCTCGAGGCCACCGAAAATGAGAAAAATATCCACATTATCGATTTCGGCATTGTTCAAGGGGTTCAATGGGCTGCTCTGTTGCAAGCTTTGGCTACTCGACCAGCTGGGAAGCCAGAAAGAATTCGGATCTCAGGTATTCCTGCTCCGTCCTTGGGGAAGTCTCCGGAAGCTGCACTTTTGGCGACTGGGAAGCGTCTGAGCGACTTTGCACAGGTTTTAGATCTTAATTTCGACTTCGAACCGGTACCTAATCCGATCCAGGATTTAAACGAGTCAAGTTTTCAGATAAACTCGGACGAGGTATTGGCAGTTAATTTCATGCTTCAGTTGTATAATTTGCTCAATGACGATAATGGTAGAGTTGTAGCTGCCCTGAAGCTTGCCAAGTCCCTGAACCCACTTGTAGTCACTTTGGGTGAATACGAAGGGAGATTTAACCGGGTCGGATATATAACCCGTTTCAAGAACGCCATCAAATATTACTCCGCCCTGTTCGAATCATTGGATCCGAAATTGACCCGGGACTCACCTGAGAGGCTTCAAGTTGAAAAACTATTGCTTGGCCGGAAAATAGCTGGTACTGTCGGACCAGAGGAACCGGGAACCAGAAGAGAACGTATGGAAGACAACGAACAGTGGAAGTCACTGATGGAAGATGCCGGTTTCGAACCGGTTGCCCTTAGCCACTATGCAATGAGTCAAGCCAATCTACTTCTTTGGAACTATAATTACAGTTCTTCATATTCACTGATTGATTCCCCGCCTGGGTTTCTTTCATTGGCTTGGAATGATTTGCCACTCCTCACTGTTTCTTCATGGCGTTGAATGATTCTTACTACCGTGTCTACAGTCAGGTAAAGTTTATTCCCTGCTGTGGTTAAAAGACAAAATCACGATGCTCAATCTGCCATGAGTTGTATCTTTTGAAGCTCCTGCTTGTCTGGTAATGAAGCCTGGTCTTATGATTTACTCCCAAATTCTTATAGGATACGACATGCCAAGTTAGTATAGGGGTTGGTCATAACTTTGCTAGGAAGTATCTTTGGACATACTTAGACTATTTTTGTTAACTTTGAAGCTTGATTTCCTAGTTTTCTTTTTTTTTTTATTGTTCATATATGCTTATTTTGTTAATTATGTGATCTTTCTGCTTTCTTTTGTTGTAGTCACTAATTTTTGGACCTCCTTTTGGTGGAGGGATGTAAGATTGAAGAGGGGGATAATTGAAGAAAAGATGTAGAGATATTGTAATTGTGTATACTTACTTCTTGATGATTTTCCCAATCTAGACTCGTTTATCTTGAAATTTTCTGATTTGGATTTCCCAGCTCAAGTGTTTGTTTATTGTGGTTATACATTAGGAGGGGCGGGGGGTTGTGGGGGTGAATGAGTAATTGAGTATCCAACTCGAACCTTAGGGGTGTCATGGTGTTGTTCCGGTTAGTTTTTGGTAAAAGAAGCACTTGATGAATTTCTTTCTATGATGTTGTGGTTCACTCGAATGTATGAACTGAATTCTGGCGATAAAAAGGACACCTTTTTTTTTCCGTTTAGGATAGAAATCTATATTCCTATTCCAGTCTCCGGTGCCAGAGGTGAGGTGGTCTCGACTCTTTTCCTGAGTCTGGGTATTGGGGTGGCATTCTATTTCTTGGGGGGTTTTGTCCTTTTCACTTTCGAAAATAATATTAACGGTGACATCTCTCTTTTGTCTATGGTGGGGGATGGGATACGGATACGAACGTCTAGAGAAAAATTTTCCCCATCAATGGCCTTTGTGAGTGACTGGTCTTTCTTCTGGCCTGTCCTTTGAGGAACAACCTCTTGGTTCCCTCACTTTTGAATTGTCTAATTCAAGTCCCCCATTCAGTGCCATGCTCTGTGCGTCCGTGTCTTGTTCGTTCATTCATACGTACACACACTCTCGGGTTTTCTCTGCTATTCCATGAAGAAGCAAAACAATTACTGCTTCTTTTTTAGAAGGAAGTGGATGCAAAAGAAATGGAAGTAATAAGTAACTATGTGGGAAATTAGGTGGAAATTTCTTGGGCTGCCTTCATTCTTTGCCATCCATTTGAGAGGACAACTGTTTTTTTCAAAGTTTTTCCCCTCCAATTCTTTCCACCTTCCACAGTTATCCAATTTTAGAATTCACTATTCACTATGTATCCATACCCAGTTGGAACCTTCCATATTTATGCTTCATCATTTTTTTCCCTTTAATTTTATTTTTTTTTTAAAGAAAAGACAGGTTCTTTTGTTTTTTTTTTTTTTTAAAAAGAAACATTTAATAAATTAAATCAAGAAAAGAAAAATCTAAACCTTAAGGGTATTTGATTAAATTTATTTTAATTTTTGTAAAGGTACCTGAACACAATATAATTTGAATTCCACCTCTCATTATAGCATTTTTAGTTTTTTATATACTTCCGAGTTTCAATGTAGGAAGGATTTTAATTTGAGGTTTTGACTATATTTTTATTAATTGGTCATGAGAAATGGTGGACAAAGAAAAATAAGTTCAATCTTTTTCTGTATTTTATTGATTGTTACGGAAAAAGTACTAAAATTGTTATTTGGAAATGATGGACAGAGAAAATCGAAGACCAACAGTTAATATATATAAAATACATATTATCTCTATTTTTTTTAGCTCTCTTAATATTTATGAATTGAATTGTGGTTATGGTTATGGTATTTTTTTTAATATGTTTAAAAACTTAGTGATAACATTCAACCACTCGTTAAAAAAAATATTTCTTTAAATGTATTTCTGCAATTCAACATTTACTTTTGAAGATCAATCTTAGTTTCTAAAATTTATATTTTAACTATTTTTTGGTCGCTAAAATATTTATTCTTATTCGAAAATATTTTATGAACCTTTTTTGTTCTTTCAAATTCCAAATTTGGTCTTTTTATTATTACATATATTGTAATTAAGTAAAAATGTAGTAAATTGAAGCAGTTTTTGTTCCTCTAGTTTTTCCGACCTTTTCTGCTGCAGACCAAAATCTTGCATAAAATTATTACAGTGGAAGAGAGCATAAAATCATCGAATTGTCTATCATCTCTCATCTCCATGAATGAAAAATAAATACAGTTACAACCTCAGATTAGAACAATTGAAGAAAACCGGTTTTGCTAAGGTGCGTTTCGGAGCGCGCTTTAATGGGCGCTCCAATCGTTACCGTAACGAAATTCTTGCTACAGTGCTCATGCAGCCAACCAAGTAGAGCAAGAATTCTGTTACGATAACGGTTGAAGAGCGCCTTAGCAAATCCACAAAGAAAACTATAAACAGCTGTGCAACATAAAACAATTCAAGATAACCCAAACCATCTAACTTCGTCAAATTTTAGTAAGAAAGGGACCCAAAATGAGGTCGAAAAATATTTTATTGACCAAAAAAGTTAAGGACGAAGATCTTCAAGAGTAAATAAAAAAGAGATTTAAAATAAAATTTAAGAATTATAATTATCAAAGGTAAATATTTTGGGGTGTGAATCTAACAATATTCCCCCTTTTGGATGGAAATATAAATTTGCATTTTTGATCATTCGGGATTCTCTCCTTCTTTGGATTTCATAATCTTAGGAATCCAAATAAGTGATCTTTTATCTTTCCTCTTAGGGAAACTAAGGTTCTTTTTCCACTGGCAGCCATAAATTTTGCATCTTCAAACCGGTTTATGTAATATCCAATTGTTGATCGAGCACGTCAAGACTACAATCCAAGTTTCTGGAATGCCGAACGGCTTTGTTACCGTTGACGAGTACGCCTTGTTTCCCGCGGACAATTTCAAAGGACAAAGTTGTCCTTAACTCTTTTTCTTTTTCTTTTTCTTTGTGGTTATATTACTATCAAATAATTTAATCCTTCTAGCGTATTTTTTTAAAACACCAAATCAGTAACCACTTAATCAAATTAATGGAGATAAATTCAATATCACATTATTCAATGAGGATATTAATTGAAATCTTGTTAAGTTAAATTTCAATTTCTACCTCAATAAAAAAAAAAAAAATTTAACTTGATCAAAAACTTAAATTTAACTCAACAAAATTCAATTAATACCCCTTTGAATGGTGTAATATTGAATTTACCACGACTAATTTGATCAAGCGAACGTTGGGTGAACTTTCTAATGCTTCTCTTTTTCTTTCTTTCTTTCTTTTTTTTTTAAAGAATATAGTTAGAAACATCAAATTGTCCAATAGTAATTTATTTAAGGATCAACATTGAAGAAAAAAAAAACCATTAAGGACTAAAAAGCAAAATTAAACTCTTAAATATCCAATTACTATTATATATAAAAGACAAGTTTAGATGGCTTGAAATTACTTAGATGGTATAGGACATTTATTCCAAAAATACAAAAGAAAAGATTGCTCGTAGAGAGTTTCTATGTAGTAGGAGGTAGGACCGGAGTAAGTTAAATGAACATTTTCTAGTATATTGGAGTTTTTTCACAATTAAGCAACATTAATTTATTGGGTGTTTTATTTTTAATCAAGTTTACTGTATGGGCAAAAAAAAATACATTGAACTTGAATAACATTGAATCTCATGCATACAAATGGTTAGCATAAGAATACCTATAATTTAATTTAATAATAACGTTAACAGAAAATCTACAAGGAAAATAAGTTGCAATAACATGGGGTGTAAATAAATCGAGCAAAGTTCAACTCCGCTCATTTATATTATCTCAAGTTTGGGTTCGAACTTGATCAAGCCTAAATATTCAAATTTGAACCTGACTCGTGTAATACTTAAAAGGCTCGACTCGTTTGAGCTACGTTCAAGTCCAAGCTCGAGATTAAGTTCGTTCAGACTAGTTTTAGTCATAAGATTTTTTTTATAAAAAAACTTATATTTTATTTCATGCCTTTTTTAACTTAAAAGCTGTACAATAAATTTGCACACCTATGATGATTTAGTTAATTATTCGCACCACACTCCATGATGTCCATTCGGAAATTGTCTTAAAAATGCAAAATGTAATGATTTACAAATGCTTTTCGTAATGGTCTCAAACAAATACGTGTGCCTGCCTGTCTTGCAAACCTCACAGTACATCCCCGATGAATAAAAGACCCAAAAAAGCAATGTTCTTTGGATACAGGAACCAGTGAAAGTGAAAAGCCCCAACAACCATTGGCAGTACTACCATACAGGGCATACAATTGAAACATAAATATGGTCCAGTAATTGCACCCCAGCAATTATAAAACCAAGGACTCCAAGCTCCATGGAATTATCAAAACACAAAAAGAGCTTCCACTGCCTCAACAAATTCAAGGAAACAAAGTCGGAATCCAAATTCAAATCAAGAAAATAAACTCAACCTGACATCAAAACCCAGTGTAATATCAGGAGAAAGATGAAGCCTTTACGCAAAAATGACAGCACGAACCATCAAAATTGAACTAGATAAACAGAACCCACTCCAAAATGACTGAAAATTACAACGATCTACTTTAGAAACCCACACAAAGAAAATATGACAACCTCTAAAAATTAAGAAAGAAATCAGAAAAAAAAACCCAAATTGCATAAATTCAGAAAATCATCACCGGAAAACCATAGGAAAAAAAATTATAATCCAATATAAAACAAAGGATATATAAAATTTTCACTTACCTTAGAGAAAGCTTGAATTTTGCTGTCTGAAAATTTTGAAGAATGCTCAAAATATCGCAGAGTTATACTAGAAAGGAGCAGACGCCTTTCGCCTCCGGGAGAATGCTGCTGCAACGAGTTCACGGCGGTGTCAATAGCTTATCTCCGATTACGGCGTCACGGCGGTGGCTGAGAAGTGGGTAGATCTCAGAAGGATTGGAAGGACATTAGGGTGAAGAAATGTGTCCGCCGGAGTTGTCGATGGGATGAAAAGTTTAACTTTAGGGCAACAAAAGACTTCTATCTTCGTAAAAAAAATTATATTATGTAAATAAGTTATAAGGTATTCTACAGTTCAATCACCAAATTTTACCCTTTTGAAACACTTTGGTCCTAAAATGTTTTTTTGGCCTTCACATCCTTAAAGGTTCTTTTTTTTCCCCTCTAAACTTGACTTTAAAATCCGATTTTTTTTTTTTAAGAATCCGATAAAAAAGATCATTTAAAAAAAAATAAAGTTTAACGAGTCAAATACTTATGAGTTTGGCTTGATTCATTTAACAAGCGATCAAAGCTTAAACTTGACTCGGATTTCATTTAAATCAAATCGAATTCAAATTTTTATCGAGTTGAATCCAAACCATTCACGAATCGTTTCGTTTCATTTTCACCCTAATGTAAGCATCCAAACTTTTATAAACCAATTTGCGGAATGTTTAAATGAGTCCAACCATCACTAGAAGGGCCCAATAGACTCGAGCTAGTAAGGTTTAATTGACCTTTGGGAAAGCCCAACTAATGTATACTATGCATCATGTCAATACTTGAACCACATTTTCTATTATAATAATAATTAATGGTAAATTAAGTGTTAACGTTATTCTCCTAAGTGAGAGCTTTCATTTGATATATTACAAAAACACAGACGTGTAATAACAAGAGAGAAATCTAATATCAAAATAGCTTGGTTGAACATAAAATCCAGATACTATTTATTACACATTACACATCGAAAGGTCATAAATTGATCGCACCACAATACGACTATGTGAAGAAGTTTACACCCATTATCTAGGTACGATACATTTACTACTCTGAACTATACACCCGCTTTCTCTACTAAAGTAACTTAAGCTTCAGAGGAATTTCGGGACATACCTTGTCACTCTGACTCTTCACTGTGCAAGAGATCCAAAACCTGGGGAAGACATACTGACGCAGTACAAGTAGACGAACAAAATCAGGATTGTTTAATAATTTTACTTCTTTAATTAGATAGAATTTGATTTAGAAACTTGTTTTATATTTTTATTCTTTTCTTCTTGATTTTTTTTATTTCCTAATCTGATTAGGAAAACAATACATAGCTTCAGTAGTTTACTTGGATTCTATTTCCTAGTCTGATTAGGAACACAGAATTTCTACTATTATAAATAAGGATGAATGCCTAAGAGCTAGTTAAATCTATTATCAATAATATTTTCAGAGTTTTATCTTTTTCCTTGTAAACTCAAGGTGTCGTTCTTTCTTTCTTCGTCCTTTAGCTACTTTAGATTGAAGTTTGTTTAGAGGAGAAGAACCCAATTTTCGTTGTCTAGACCTCTAACAAGTTCAGAAGTTAGATTATCAAAAAGCCTCAAATTTTGATGGATAATCCAAAGTTTGAGTTACTGTTCATCAAAACTGTTCAGATTTCTTCCTGAATTTCTTATTCCTCAACCCACCACATCTACATGCTTCAATTGGTATCAGAGCTAAGATCCGAGATGTTGGGTGGAAACATAGATCCAACTATGGCTGCAATTTTGGATGAATTGCGTAGAAGCAGAGAATCACAAGAAAGGGACAAGGAAGAGCTAAGACGAGAGATGTAAACCCTATCAGCAATGGTGCAACGATTGGCTGTCCAACAACCAGCCGTTCAACCTGAACCAGCCATTCAGCCTAAGCTAGCCGGAGGACAGGAAGGAGAGTACAGCAATAGCGAGGAGGAACAAGAACCGCCACCAAGGGAGCTGTTTCAGAGGGGTGTTCCGAGAGACTAGGAATGCGAACCAAGCTTTCAGCATCTACAATCTGCTCAAGAATTCACCTCACTCTATTCCCCCTATCATCAAGCACCTCTACCTGAAAAAGGGCCCATTCTGGACTATTCTATAGTGCTAGAGTATGAGGGTCCTAATGTCACTTATGAGCTTCCATGGGCGGAACCCCTTGACATGATCTCAAGATCCACTCCAATCGCATCAGTTGCAGAATCCTTTTCAGAGTCTAGAAGATCTGCTATTGCTGATGTTCCTCCTGTGATAGAGCATATCCCTATGCCAGTATCTCATATAGCTAGGGTGACAAGTCCACTCGATCAGAATCCAAGACTGTTAAGGAGTTCAGACTTTGTCATATCTATTTTGCAGGATCCCAATCTTTCTTCTGCTTCCCCTTCAACATCACTATTGTTTGTACATAATCCTTCAAATAGTTCTCCAAAACAATCAGTTAATGAAGGAAGGAGAACACAAACGGTTACCTTCAATACCCTTGAAGGATCTGAGAGGAAAACAGCAAAGTCAAGAAAATAGGTTTTCCCTGAGTATGTTGCTGTCTCCAAGAAAAAGAAGAACAAAAAGAAAAGAGTCTGTTATAGATGTGGGAAGGGATCATATGCAGCGTACAAAGAACATGCTGACAAGACTCGACGAGATGTTCCATTT
>JAOXNR010000001.1:19759371-19777828 GCA_028571225.1 Parsonsia alboflavescens | reverse complement strand
AATACCCTCCTAGCAGATTGTAAATTGAACTCAAGAAATATGATGTAGACGTCTTAAGATTGAATATATAAACTCTCTTTATCTCGTGAACATCAAGATCTCTAGCTTCATTATAAATCTTCAAATCCCTGAGAGAAAACTCTCAATGAGAAGATTTTTCAAAGACCATGAAGCCCTAGAATTTACCTGCTGAAACTCCGAAGGTGCATTTTTCTCTGTTGAGCTTTATGTGGGCAGCCTTCAGGGTCTGGAAAGTCTCCCTGATGTTGTTAATGAAATCCTCAGAGGTCCTGGAATTGATTACTATGTTGTCCACATAGACGTCTATGTTCATCCCGTGCGGGTTTTTGAATACCTTATGCATAGCTCGCTGGAATTCTGCCCCTATGTTGTTCAGACCGAACGACATTTTGGTGTAGTAGTAGGTTCAGACCTTTGTGATGAACGAGGTCCTTTCTATGTCTTCCATTGCCATTAGGATTTGGTGGTACCATTTTTTATACATCCAAGAAACACAGCCATTGATACCCAGCTGTTTAATCCACCATTTGATCTATACTTGGAAGTGGATAGGAGTCCTTCTGGAAAAATTTGTTTAGTGTGGTGCAATCCACACACATCCTCCATGTCCCTTCTTTCTTTGGGACCACAAATGGGTTGGCGAGCCATTCTAGGTATACCACCTCTTTCAGAATTCCTAAGTCAAGAAGAGCTTGGACGTCTTGAGCTATGACTTTGTTTCGCTTAGGGGCGGAGGTCCTCTTCTTTTGCTTATTTGACTTGACCCTGGTTTGAGTCCGACCTTGTGTTCAGCAATTTTTCGGTCTATTCTCTCAATTTCGCTAGGTTGCCAAGCAAAGACCTTTAGATATTCTTGAAGGGAATAAACAAGTTTCCCTTTGACTTTAGGAGGTAATACCTCTCCTACTTTTATCCATTTCTCGAGGAATTTTGGGCTGAGGAACACCTTGTCTCCTCTGCTAGCTACCTAGATTCTATAATCGTCATGCCCTTTCGGGAGGTCGATGCGGTTTTCCTTCTTGAGCTCAAGCGAGCTCTCCACATTACTTTTACCGAGGTAACATTCAACAGCAAGTTCTCTGTCCTTCTCTAGGACAATCCAAGTGTCTTCAACTTGGATTTTCATGCTATAGTTGAGTAGAGAAATTTATGCTCTCAGGTCCATGAACCCCCTTCTGCCTAGGATTGCATTGTAAGTTCTAGGGGCATCGATCACCATCCAATCCATGACCTCAGTGACCTCCTTGCCACTCACACGGACTGTCGTTGGGTCTCTAGGAATCCCATTAGCATAGGTTGTGCTGCCGTTGAAGCTAGTCAAACTTGTGTCTGACCATATCAGTAAGCTTTTGTCTATCCGGTATAGGACATTCACGACACTTTCTGTGTCCACCAGTATTTTGCGGACCAAGAAATCTCCAATCTGGAGGGACACTGTGAGGGGTTCTGAGTCTTCCCCTCGAGCTCGTTTTGACCTTCTCTCGATGGCATTTATTTCATGCATAACTGGTCGTTGATTTTGAGGAGCTGCTGGTGGCGGATCAACAGGGGCTGCATTCCTAGCCAAGAATTCTTGCAAGTGACCTTCTTTCACCAATCTTCTGATCTCACAATTCAGGTCAAAACAATCCTCTATGAGGTAACCGTGGTCCTTGTGGTAGTGGCAAAACTTGGTAGGGTCCCTCTCGGCCACTAGACTCTTGAGAGGTCTTGGAGGCTTCAAGAGACCTCTCTTTTCCATGACCACCATGATCTAGGCTCGTGAGGTCTTTAGGGGAGTGGTCACAAGGTCACAGATGGTCTTTCTTTCTTGTCAGAAGTCCCTCCCTTTGAGTGGAGGTCCTTCCTATCTCTTTTTGAGGACTGAGGGCTTTTTGGATGCCTTTTTTGTCTTTTTCAGTGGTTGAGGCAAAACCAGGGATCTTCTTCTGGACCGCTATCTCCTCAGCAATGATTAGTTTTTCTAGGAATGTCGGCAACTCCTTGATGGTTTTTTCTGGCTCCTCAGTTAGCCTAAGGGCTACATATCCCTCTAGCAAACCTTGTTTGAAGGCAATGATATAGATGGCATCATTTTTCTACTCAATCTCCATTGCTTCATCATTGAAGTGATCATAATGGCTTCTTGTACTCTCTCCAAACTTCTATTTGATGTTGAAGAGGTCGTTGATATCCTTCTCGCACCTCGTGCTCTAGTAATTTTTCAAGAACAGCTCCTTAAGCTGTGTCCAGCTTGAGATGCTCGTCTCTGGGATGCCTTTGAACCAGGACTGGGCCTTCTTAGTCAATGTTGACCAGAAGGCCCAGCATTTGACGTGATCAGGGTACTCGAAAATCTCCATATAGGACACATATTCATCTATTTGCTGCAGAGGTTCACTTGAGCCATCATATTTTGCCTCCAAGTGTGGGGCTTTGAGCTTTGGTGGCATTCGGGCAATTCAGATACTGTGGACGAACAATGAAGGCTCAGTAAGGTCCACATTGCTCTGCATCTCCTGATTAGATGGGGGAGTTGCACTCCTCGGTGGATTGGGGGCTACCCCTTGAGCATTTTCCCGTCGTTTCGATCAAGCTTCGTCGAGGTGGTATCCTTACTCCTAGAGGAGTTCGTAGCAAGCTCTCTTGCTCTTCAGGATCCTGTCTCTGGTTCCGTGACATGGCTACTTGGTTAAGCCTGTCTCTTAGGTCGTAACCCTTTTTGTGGTTCAGGTTGTCTCTAAGGTCGGTCACGAGTTGGATAGCTACCCTCTATGACCTCTCTAGCTCTCGACCTATTTCCTTACCTGTGTCTTGAGGTTGGAGGTCATTCCTTGCTTCTGAAGGTAAAGGCTGGCTAGGCTGTGTATGTTCTGTCTGGCCTTGAGGTGGTTGTGAATCTATCTAGGAAGGCACTAGAGTGCATCTAGTGGACAGATAGTCTCGTCTGTCGGATACTCTTTCTAGGACTACCACCATTCATTCCAGGAGGTCTACTGGAACTGACATGTGTGTTCTCCCAAATCTTTGTTTATTGGGATTGTTGGCAATAGAATCAGGATGCAACTACTCAGGCCTCTTTTGTTCGCTGGGGCCCTCCGAGATGGATCGGACTGTGATGGCCATGGTGGTTCCTGCTAGGTAGCCAAAGCTGGGTTATTGTTTTCCACCAAGGGTGGGGCTCCTGGCACCGTTTCGTCGGTGCATAGCTACGTCCTACCGGGTGGTCTGCCTCGGTGTAGTGGTTGAACGCATGTAGGCTATGATTAAGTCATCAGGCTTTTTTAATTTATTTCCTGTATTGAAGAAGGTTAAGATTTTTTGTCTGATATTCCCACAGATGGCACCAGAAATGATGGGACTCAAAGTTGAACGCTGGGTCACCCCAAAACCGTGATGACATCAATAAATCACAACCTAAGAAGAACATAGAGAAGGTCACCGGAGGTGGGCTGTGCCCAGGGAAGAGCTCTGATGCCTAAGTTAGTATTCCGAGATTAATCAAGTGTAATTAATTCTCTAGAAGATTGTTCTCCTATCCATAGACTGTCAATGATTTGATTATATAAAAGAAATCAATTACCTCACCAATTAGGACTCTGCTATTATGGGATAATAGGCAATCAGGATAGTTGTGAGATCCCACCAACTGCTTCTATAATCATGGAGTTTCAATTTGTGGGGATATCTTGTCATTAACGTCTTCATCGAGAGCTACTAGCTCGCTAACCGACCTCTAGACCAACTTCGCGACCTACCCATGGACATCGAGGGTCTCGCTATCTTTTCTGTGAGGTCGCGCCGAGTGGTAATAGGTTCATGGGAGATGTTACCAGTCGTACATATCTAGTCGTGGCATGAAAGATGTATGAGACTCGTTGGGAGTTACCAGGTTGTGGGCCAAGGTCTGGTGGTACCTCTTTCAAACTCATTTAAGAGGTTGGTGGTAGCAAGTCGCGACCCACCTATCATTGTTGACTTCGTGAGTCTGACTTTCAAGTATTTTGAAGGTTGGGGCCTTAGGCCCATTTAGATTGACTTTTGTCCGGGTCCTAACTGTTTACGTTGACTTGTTCAAGTTGTACCCGTTTCTCCCATCAACTTCCATCTTAATTACATCCGACTAGAATAACCAAATCTTCCCAAAACTACTACAATAATAATTAGGCAAGTTCAAATGATAGGTCACATTCGAAATTTTATCGGGAGATATAAATGGATTAAGAATTCCAGCAGGATTGGGGAATGCTATGGGCCAGACCTTCTGGGTCAACCTGACCTTCTCGACGTCAGATTAGGCCAGGTCGACCAGGAAGACTCTATCCCTCTCTTGCTCGCTACATAGAGTAGGGAGGCCATTACAGAAGGCCTCGTTCAAATTCTAGTCCAGGTAGGGCTTGAACTGGACCAGAGTGTTTGGAACCTTCACAAAGAAAAAAGAATCCTTCCAATTACAGTCGAAGGATTGGAAGGGACCTAGTAGTCTATACCTATTATTGAATAGAAGGTACCCTACACTGGTCTTGTGAGGGGTTGTGGAGATATTGACCTTGAAAAAGCACCTAAAGAGGTCTAAGGAAACTGGAACACTATAAGGGTGGCAAGCTATAAACTCGACGATGGTTTGCACAACATTAGGAAGTAGTTGTGCTATTGGGAAATTCCAAAAATGGACTATGTCAAGAGATAGAGGATGCAAGTAAGGCAGAAGAATACCTCCTCTAAGGTTAGTTAAGTGAAGGACCATGTGTCCAATTCAATGGCTATTGGGGTGCTCAGACTCTTGAGCGGCAACTATGTCCTCCCTATTCAAACCTCGCTCCCCACTAATTTGAAAAATTTCACAGGGACCTAAGGAAGAAGACAGAGAAAATAACTCTAATTCCGAAGGGTTGTAAACTTTACTTGAAATTCGAGGAGCCCAAGCAGTGATTGGAGGCAAGTAACATACCTTGTTCTCAAGATTTACAAGGGGTAGAGACCTAGAAATCTCTCCAGCACAGAGAGAAGAGGTGCTAGAAGAAGATGACTAGGTGGAGGAAGACGACTAGGTAAAAGAATCAGAAGACATTTTTTCCGAGAAGGAAGAACAGATGAGATTTTTTCCAAAAAACAGTAAAGAAAAGAGAAAGACTCACTTGTTGTTCCTTGAAAGATTGAAAGAGGAAGTCTTTAACTCCGGAAAGGTTCGCCGGACAGAGAAAATAAGGAAGTTTGGAAAGATTGCAAGCCGAGCTACTATTGCAAAAGGGAGATTCTATTTGCAGAGGAAGAGTTTTGGTAAATCTTAAAATCTTCAAAAGCTTCCTAATTTATATGTGAGAAAGAGTCCTTTGGGTTGCTGGAAAAAATCTAATATGTTGGAAACTGAGGCAACTGTTAAAAACTGTTGAGGCCTGTCACCTCCAAAAATAGCCATTACAGAAAACGGAGCGACTCTTCAGAGGTCGCGACTTAAAGATGGTAATTTAAGAGCCACGACCTTTGAGCTTGTTGGGCCAAAACGAGGATAATGATGGGAGAACCTAGGTACAACCAAGATGAATTGACTCAAACAGACGCAAGCCCCGACCCAAATAACCGAAAATCCAAATCACAAGTCAAAAGGAAAGGTGGACAGTGACCTCTTTCCACTGACTTCCCAAGTCACCGACCTCAAAATGAGATTAGGAGAGGTCCCACTAAACCACGACCTTCAACCCGGTGAGCTCCGATCCATCTCATACATCTTCCATACCACGACTAAATGTCTACAACTCTTAACACACTCCATGAACCTATGATCACTCATCCCGACCTTCTAAAAGAGGTAGTTGAGACCTTTGGCACCCACAGGTAGGTCGTGAAGTTAGTCTAAAGGTCATTAACAAGCTTGTAACTCTTGACCAAAGACATGCATGGCAAGGCATCCCAACTCAGGAAAACTCCACGATTCCAAAAGCAATTGACGGGATATGATTTGCTCTCACAATTATTCTAATTGCCTACTGTCATGTAATTGAAGAACCATAATCAAAGAGGTAACCCCAAGGCAATTAGAATAATTGTGATCAAAACACATTGTTTACAGTCTGAATTATTCTATAGCTCTGATTTGGTCTCACAATTATTCTAATTGCCTACTGTCTGAATTATTCTATAGCTCTAAGCCTACTATCATGTAATTGTTATTCGATATATATGATCAAAACACATTGTTTACATACATATTGACTTAAGCATCAGAGCTATCCTCAAGGCAACAACCCACTCTTCAAGTTGCGATTACAAACATCATCACAATTCAGGATGACCCAGAGACCATTTCCGAGCTCCATCAAATATGATTGTAGAAAAATAGATCTTAACGAAGGAGGATTAGCGCATAAGTGTAAGTTTACATTATATCCATGACGTTTTACATCTGAAGTTTCTTCAGCAAAACAATAATCCAAGCACAAGTACAACATTCACTTGCATCAAAATCAATTATAACCGTGTATTGGGAAGGATGAATTACAACATATATAAGATACAGTGATCATCCACACCATAATCACTTAAATAAATATTCAAACTCAAATATCATCAGGGGATTGATTCACGGTAAGATTTTGGCTAAGCAAAGAGCACTTTCATGAGTAGACCTACAAATCAACAAGTATGACAATGTGCAAATATTCATGAAATCAATTTAAATAAAGCACATCTCTCAAACTCCTTAGATCTTGTTGAAATTAATTTAAGAATGTGCATTGGCCTAATCAAGCATGTAGATCCGAGAGGCAATATCTTGAACCAACCAATCAAATCCTTCAAGAAGACCCTCTCCAGTGTAAGCACTGCATCCCACAATTCTCCAATGCCGGCTTTTATCCATGTCTTCAAGATTGAGCACCTAGACAAACAATACAAAAGTCTCAATGAATCTAGACAAAACAAAGAGAGAAGACATTATCATATTTAGCTATATGGTTCCAACAAGTTGGGTTATTTAAGATACACAGAAGTAAATCTCTGTGTACACACAAGTGTTCACACCTTGATTTGCCTTCAAACCAAAAGGAAAAAAGCCCACATAAGAAAATCAAGAAGTGTGTCAAACTAAATGTTAGCAACAATAAAGCTTCAACGAAAATTTTAAGTGTATTAAAATGAATATTAGTAGAAGGCCAAGCTTCATTGCACACATGTTTTCCTTTGTTGCACCATAGAAGGAACTAAATGTATTCAGTGACTCTGCACACCTTACAAAAGGAATTCAAAGTTCAACATATTCATTAAGCTATGAAGTAAAGCTTTAGCGAAAAGAACACTTACTTTAGCTATTTCACTCGGTGAAAGAGTACCTTGTATGTCCTGCTTGTTTGCAAATACCAACAATGATGCTCCAGATAGCCTCTGCTTGAAAGTGGGGAGGAGGGAGTAAGGAGCATGTGTTAAGGTTACACATATTAAGTTCAACATTAATCACTTTATAGTATGGGATATAAACAAGATCTCCAATGTTGTAGACCAGTAAGGCCTACATTCTTTTGGCATGTCTTAAAATCTTTTCCCTTTTTTTTTTTTTTAATATTTTTGTGACAGCCTTTAACTTCACATCCAACATGAATAGCACATCAACAAAAGCAGAAAAGCACTTAAAGGTATGCTCAGCTATTTGGATAGAAGTGATGATATAGTAACAAAGACTCACTTAAGCATCAGAAGATAATAAGCATGAGGGATACCTCTTCCTTCAAGAGGTTGTGCAGTTCATATTTACAATCATCAAGCCTTCTAAGATCCGAACTGTCAACAACCCATACCAATCCATCTGTCTGCTCAAAGTAGTTTCTCCAGTAAGACCTTATCGTTCTTTGCCCACCAACATCCCAAATATTTAAAGTATACCTGTTAATCCTTCAAAGTTTTACATTAGGTACAATGAAAATAACAAAGAAGTTACTGGAACTAAGCACTTTCAAGTTGCTCCACACAAGGTAGAGTTCCTCACTTCGACATACAAACAGTATGGAAGCAGCAAGTAAGAAAGGATACAATAAAATCTGAAGAATCTTGATAAGCCTAAAGATCAAATCTTGTACCTCAATAAGTCGAGGCCACAAAACTAGAAAACAAAGAATGCAATCAAAATCAATGCATCCATATTTCTCATTCGAAGTACGCTTATTCACCTAGTTATATAGGTTTAAATCAGCACACACCTTGTGTTCGAAAAATTGCTTATTAGAGCTAACACTTCATTACAGAAACTAAAATAACTAGATCCCAAATAAGGCCAAAATCTCATCTAAAAAAGACTAAGGGGTTCAAGCCAGTCAGAAGAACTCCCTGAATTACCTGTCGTAAGAAATGGTCTTGATATTGAAGCCAAGCGTCGGACTAATAACACTGGTATCCTCACCATTGATTTTCAATACAACTGTTGTCTTTCCTGAATTATCAAGACCCCTATCGGTTTCAACCCACAAAATTTAAAAACGGTTAAAACCTAAAGCTTATGTGCACAGATAGTAAAGCATAAAATGAGAAATAAGGATTGGAAACATACACCATGAGAATGCGCATTTCCTTTTCTTTCCGCTTGATCTTGCGAATAATGCTGAGCAGCCCCATTGCAAAAGCACCTCCAAAATCTATGAAGATCAATTTGACAGGAATCGGGTCAATTATGCATTTGAGGGGTAGTCGTCTGTGGTCTCCCAATTGGATTTGAAGAATGCTCTAATCAATGTTTCAAAACCGGACTGGTCATCGAATTGGAAAAATTACTGGTTCAAAGTTCAATGGTTCAACCGTAATTGAATCGATTAATTTAATAATTAAAAAATATTTATTTTATAGACTTAAATATATCAAAATAATATAATTTATTTTCAAATTAACAATATATGTGCACTAATGTTCCATCAACATTCAAATTTGTAAAACAAAAAAGCCTCTCATGTCTCAACAGCAATTTTTATATCACATTATTCAGTCATAAATAACTGAATATATATTGATGAAAATTTGTTCCCCTGACCACCATGATATCACTATTTTCTTAGTCTAGAAAATTTGTATCAGTAAGCTTATAACCATATTAGTGAAGAAGCAAAAGTCAACGAATGGAAAGTGGTAAATGGCATCTTTCTGTTAATAGAACAATAGCGTAGGATGGCAGGATTTGGTGCTTCAGGAACAAAAAAAACTTATAACTTTATTTCTAACAGAATAGCACATCAGAAGATCACCCTGCACTTTCAGAAAGGGATATTGTGTTGTTCACTATTATGAAAATTATAATAAAGGATAACAAGATGACCAGCCATTTTTAAAGCATGTAAATTATCACAAGTCTATTATCTAATCAAGATCGTTCTGTCAAACTTCATTAGACATTCATAGTTTTTGCTTATCAAAAATTCTTAAATTTTAATCCCCTCTTTCTCTGAAATCACAAACTGAATCATGATCAATGAATTCCATCCTGTTTAAAAGCCTAATTCAGAAAACCATTCTGATATCTACATAGTCTAGCAATAAGTTGAACCAAAAAAAAAAAAAAAACAGAGCAAGAAGGGAAGAAAAAACAACAGTAAATTCAATTTTGTTGAACACCTTAGTTAAATTGTTCAAACAGTTCTCTCCAACCCAGGAGTCCAACTTTCATGGGCAGTTCGGTTTAATTCCCTATCTTTTTCATTTTATATCATAAATAACTACAATACAATCCCACAGAAATTCACAAACTTTACCTACACCCATTCATACAGACACACTAAAACACCCATTCATTCAGACATACAAAAAGTAGAAATTTTTTTCCTGCAAGCTAAACACTCATTAACTTCCAATTCCAAAGCACCCATTCCCCTCTCACGAACCAAAAATTGATTGTAAAAATTATATATATTAGAGAAAGATCGACTGTTAGCAATATTTGTCCATAAAGATAAGAAATTTCGGAACGAGCAGATCGCTTACCAGTAGATGGCGTTGCTTTCCTGCCGGTTGGATGGAACGAGCAGAGAAGAAGAGCAGAAATCGCTGAAGACGACTGCCCAGAAATCGCCGTAGACGACTGAAAGAAAGAACCAAGAAGAGCAGATTTCACAGAGTAGAGACTCGTCGCCGTTGCTGAAGTCGCCGTCGCCGGGAGAGGAGAGGAAAACTGAAAAGTGAGGGAAAAAACAGAGCATGTTAGGTCAAATTAGAAGTTTTATTTTGTTTATTTAGCAATTTGATATCTAAATGTTTTAATTTTAGCAATTTAGCCTCAGAACTTTTTTAAAGAAATCGAGCCAATATAATATCTAACCGACTGGTCCAACGGTTCATCAGTCGAACCAGTCAGTTCAAACTGGTTTGAGGAAAATAGGCCGATTTTCATTACAACTAGCTTTTAGCCTCAGATCAAATTGATCGATTCTTGATTTGATCGGTCCGATCCAAGTGACAAAACATTGACTCTAAATGGCAAACGGTACAGTTCGGAGGCTAGCAAAGGGCATGAAAGGAGGGCTCAAGTCTTCAAACGGGCCGGTCTGGCTGGTTTTGGAGTGGATAGTTATATAATCACAATGGAAGATGAGAAAACTTGTAAAACAGTAATTGATGAAATTAAAATGAGATTGCATAAGTCTTACAAGTACATGAGTAATATATTAGCAATTCTCAATAATTTGTTGAGGAAATTTTGTCTCGCTTCATTCCATACCTCGAAGCTTTGATTTGTTTTTGTCAATGACTTTGATTGTAGAAAAAGAAGAAAATAAAAAAAATATATTTTGAAATTTGAATTAAAGTTGGATTCTTGATGATTTTAAATGTTTTTTAAAATTACGTACTTGTCCTCATTAGTTAGCCATGTGCTCGACACGTGATCTGTTTTGAGAATGACTGGAGGAGGGTTATAAGGACCATTACGATAGTTCATAAATTCATGAAAGACTATAATGGCTAGAAAAAAGAAAAAAAAACTTATAGAATCATTATATACTTTTGCCCAAGCATGTGGATCCAAATAAGTGAAAAATTTGTTAAAATGATATATTTTCCCTCACGTGCTAGGCATGTAACTTGCTTTCGCCGTGAAAATGGTTGGAGAAGGATTGTTTAGACCATTCCTGTAGCTCGTAAATTCATAAAAGACTATTATGGTTTTTTAAAAAAAGACATGTAGGTACATTATATAATTTGATCCAAATAAAACCCATTTTAATTAGATTTTTTTTTAAGTATAAATTTTGAAAACAAAAGTAAGATCATGTTTGTTTTAGCTTAACGTGACGGTTAAGCACTTAGGTCCGTTTGCATCAGTTTATATAAAAAAATATTTTCTTGAGTATAAAATAGATGTTTTTTTAATATTGTTTTTTATAACATTGTTCTTTTCTTATGTTAAGCAGTGTTTGAGTGCAGTAATTTTAAAGTGCTTTTCAAAATAAAAATCTATTTGAATGAAAAAAGCACTTTTAATCTTTTTTTTTTAAAGTTTCGTATTTAGTAATCTCTTCGTGTGGAATTTAATGTCTCACTTTGATTTTGGTTAATTTTAATAAAAATATTTGACTTTACAAATTTGCCCTGATTTATTTGATTCATAGAGATATTAGTGTTTGTTGAAAACAAGGGAAAAAAAAAAAGAAAAAGAAAGAATGAAAGAAGAAACGAAAATTCTGATACAGACCTAATCCATATCCTGATACGTAGACCTTGTGGTTCATATCAAATTAAAGGATTATTTATTTTTATGAAAAATTCTATTATAAATGAGGCCCATTGAATCTTATGGCTCACATTAAGTTACATCATATATTTTTCTCAAAAAGTATTGGTAGGCAAAAAAAAAAAAAATCCTTAGCATAATGTGACTCATGAAATTTATATGTAGGGATATGAATCAGATTCATATCAAAATTTTTGTTTTTAAAAATTGCTAAATTTATGTTTTCCATCCTTATTAATGTAAGGATGGAAAATTTTGTTCAGTGACAAGTCCATGAGAGAAAATTCAATACTTTTTATAGTGGAAATTCCCAAATATATCCAAATGGATTGACCAATTTCAATTTTATGCAGTTTCTAAAAACATTTCAATTCTACCTAATTGGGTTGCCCCAATTTCAACCTATACCCAAAAGTCAATTTTAACATTTCTGAGTAATAAAAATTATAACAGAAATGGAAAGATTACTTCCTTACCCTTATACCCAAATCGAGATAAGGGCACAAACGGTTCCTTTTCTTCCCATTTCGAGACCAACTCCCCACCTTCTTCACCGCCAAACAATCGAAACTCTCCACCTTCTCCACTCTTCATATTTTTGTACTCTCACCCATTTTCTTTCCCTTTCATTTTCTTCACTCCCAACCGAAGCTGCCCCTCATTCCATCTTCACAACACACTCCGGTAGAATCCTGCAATGGTGCCATTCGCCGATAGATCACTTCGTCGTTGTCATCGCTGCTGCCATTACCGGTAAGGTTTTCTTCAAACTTAAACCTTGATTTGTGTCGAATATGCTAAATGATGTTTACTTCGATTTTGTATTTTGTTGAAACTGTCTAGGACAATCATGCATGAATTTGAATTTTGTATCTCCAAATTGTTTGATTGTGTCTTGAAAGGATTTGAATCTGTCTCGAAATGTTTTTTTGTGTCTTGAAATTGTTTGTTGTGTCTTGAAATTGTTTGTCGTGTCTTGAAATTGTTTGATTGTATTTCGAAATTGTTTGATTCGGTCTCAAAAGGGTTTGATTTTGTCTTGAATTGTTTATTTTGTCTTTGAAATTGTTTGTTATATCTTGAAATTGTTTGATTGTGTCTCGAAAGGGTTTGATTCTATCTTGAAATGTTTCTTTGTGTCTCGACATATTTCTGTGTCTTGAAAGGGTTTGATTGTGTCTCAAAGGTTTGATTTGTCTCGAAATGTTTCTTTATGTATCGAAATTTTTTGTTTTTGTCTCAAAAGGTTTAGTTTGTGTCTTGAAATGTATAAATTGTGTCTTGAAATGACTTGGTGTCTAGAAATGACTATTGTGTGTTTCAAATTATTTACTTTGTGTCTCGAAATGTTTGCAGTGTGTCTTGAAAGAAATGTAATTGAAAGTCTGGGTTAATTTAGAAACCGTATCTCGAAATGTGTTGAATGTGTCTAGTAATTATTTCTGTGTGTCTCGAAATTCTTTATTAACTAATTTAGAAACTGTAGAGATATGGATTCCACCCATCACACCTTTTAGCTCCGACACAATCCCATTGTGCCTGCCGGGAATATCCTTTTCGCACGTGCCAAGTTTTTGATCGTTACACAGACCGTGGACCTGCTACTGCGCCATGGGGCATTGAAGTGTTTTGAGAGGGGGCCTTTCGGATACATGGTGGATCTTCCCATTTATTGTGGAGGGTACAATTCATGGTTGCCAGCCCGATGAGATGTGGTTCCTCATTTAAGGTCGATTATACCGACTAGGCCTCTAAAAGTACGCTCTCCTCACCGGTCTACTTTATGGGATAGTAGATCGGCATATTATTGAGAGGGGATTGAGTCAGGATGGAGCCATGACTTGATTAATTGGGATGAATCCAGTTCCTCCACGAACAATCTTGTAGAGGTGGCAGGCCATGGCCGTGGGACAGCTGTCTGTCAATGATGCCCTCAAATTGGCATACAGCATCATCATAGGTCACTAAATACTGACCCGAGAGCACACTACAGACATACCCTTTACATATGGAGGATATTGGAGGCTATAAAGTCGTTCCCATGGGGAACGATCGGGTGGAGCCACACAATGCACTCCTATCGACAGGCCATCTAAGAGGACTCCTCGGGGAGACACTTGTACGCCAACTGTTGGGTGTTGCTGGTAAGTTTTCATATTATTAATTACATTCATTTATCAATAGTGTTTTTTAGACTCTCTAAATAATGATTTGAACTGTTTTTATTCTTATCTTTAATTAGTGGTGGGAATACGATCACTTCCCATCCCTATGTCCTGAGTTGTATAAGGATGCCCAGGCTTTGGCTAGATGTGGTTCCTCCCATGAACTGTCACGACGCCTGAGGTGCCTTGCCTTTCGAGGTCCCCGACTTGGGAGAAAGGAGTGACCCCAACTATTTGACCGGGTAAGTGAATACCTTATCAATGTTCACTTTTATTAATAAATTAGTTATTATCACTAAGTTAAACTGTCATTCACAGGCCCGTACTAGCTCCCCGTATATCGAGGCTGATTAGGCGGAGTGGCAATAGCTGTACTGGGCCAATTTCGACTACACCCCACATATTGCAGCGACATGGTGGGATAAATATCTACCCAACTCATTCTGGGGGGGGGTGCGGATAGGGATTGCCGGTTCCGTCATTCGATCAGGTAAGACTAATTTCAATTTCAAAAATTTAAGTTCATTTTGTATAAAGATAAATACGAAATACTTCACTTTTATTTAATTTTAGATCCCATGTCTTGATCGGGATTTGGCTGAGCAGAGGATTGATCGAGATCGTTCGATCAGTTCGAAGAAATCCGGTAGCGAGGCCTCACGGTCAAGTCTTTCAGTAGAGGACTAGGGGAGCGGACATCCTTCTCCCATCCCCTCTCCACATGAGGGGTCGACGTCAGATATGTACATCTTCTTACTTAAATAACCCCTCCGGAAACAAATACGGATGGATTCTAACTTGATTTTATAATTATAGTCGCCTTCGATGGTCGATCTACCCATAGCCAAGGTCGAGCTCTTGTTGTAGCAACTTGGGGTTAGTTACTCTAGGGGTTCACACAGATCGGGACGACACGAGCTAGTATTTTGAAGTGACTCGCCCATATTGAGCTTAGGCTCGATGTGCTAGAGAGGGATGACAGTGGTAGAGATACTCCGCCATTACATGATTCCCCTTCACGGGCCATCCCCTACTCGACATCTCCCATAGTCCCCGACGACACCACTTAGGCAAATGTAGTATCGAAAACATTTATTAATTTCAGTTACTGTTTTTTATCTAAATTTTAATTTGAAAATGGTTCTTCTATTTTTTACATAATAGGTCGATGCACCTGTCAGTCGCGCAGAGGATCCAGGCGTTCCTCTAGCTCCTTCGGTAGTAGCTTCGGCCCCGATCCCGACCATAACCCCTCCAGCTCCACCCATCCGGCCCTAGTCTCCACTATCCAGGTAAAATTTGGATCGTTGGATCGTAAATTTTAGTCTTTATTACTCATTCATTTTATTATTAAGTAATTTCATAGTAATTCTCATATTGAGTAATTCATTTTATTAGGAGCTTGATCGTACATGTCGGACCAAGGTCCCGTCCGTAGGTGTACGGGTCACCTTATACTGACCCAACCCATCATATCGAGTCATTGAGGCTAAGGAAAAAGCCGAGGATGAAAGCGGTGCTCGAATGGAGGAGGTGCGGAGGGAGATTCTGCCTACCTTGATGGACCAATCCACTCTAGATTGGGCATAGTTGGATAACTTTTGCAGCTCCGGAAGTTCAAATAGGTAATTCACTTTCTTTTGATAATTAATTTGCATTTTATAACTTTTCTGGTTTATTATTCTAATCTAAATTTTTGTGATAGGCGTACTTTCGAGGGGATCCTGTCATTTATTAGGGCTGATCTCGCAAGGGTCAGGAAGATGACAGAATAAATTGAGGACGACCAGATGGACGAGTTTATATCTTCACTATGGAGAGCGATAGTGGTGCCCCTTCAATTTACCAAAGCCGGATCCACTTCGCACTCGTCAAGACATACTTATATGTACGTAGTTAAAAAATTATATTGATCTCTATTTCATTTTCTGTACTTACAACATCGATTTTTAACTAACTAGACTTACAGAGCTTTCTCCGAGGTGCATAGGAGGAGACGAAAGCATCGGGAGCAGAATCGGGATCCTACGTCTTTGAGGACTATGTCACTGCTTGGCTCAGGGGAGATGTTGACACATGAGAGGTAGCATGGTGGGACGCAGTAGAGGTATTTAACTTCATTTTCTAAGTAACTGTAGGTTTAAATTATGATTTATTCTATAATAATTGATTTAATATTTGTACTGCGTTGTATATAGATATTGATGCCCTGTTGCTACCATGAGCTTTGAGTGTTACTCCGAGTCGATCTTCAAGGGTCTCGGATCACATTGTATAATCCAAAACCATCGACTGAGGCGAAGGAGTCTCGATTTGACTTGATGGAGCCAATCCGCTTGATGTTTCCACGATTCCTCTGGCAGGTGGAATTTTATGACAAGACAGACAGTTCCCCGATCGAGACGTTCACTGCAGTTTTGCTTGACTTGCTTGACAACTTGGTGCACTCCATCCTTATTCAGCCTGACAAAACCAACTGCGGTGCCTATGTATGCTATTACATGTCACAGCTGATGAGAGGACATCTTAAGGAGATGCTCCAATTGCCTTCTACGGCCTCTATGATGCAGTACATTAGGGATGAGATGGTCTAACTCATACTGTGGTTTAGCGGATAGGAGATGGCATTGAAAATTTTTTTATATATATATTGAAAATAATACATTAATGCATTGTAAATTTTTTTTTCTTTTATATCATGTCAATGAAAATATTTTTTTTCTTCTTCATTTCTTCAATCTTCACCCAAAAGTCAATTTTAACATTTTGGGGTAATAAAAATTTTATCAAAAATGAGAAATTACTTTCTTACCCTTCTTGCATTTTGGTCCATAAAGTTTTTTTTTACCAAATTATGACTCAAACTATACTCTTTTTGCATTTAGGTCCCTAAAGTTTTCTTTTTTTACGCCAAATTAGGATTCAAACTATACCCTTTTCGCATTTAGGTCCCTAAAGTTTTCTTTTTTTGCCAAATTAGGATTCAAACTATACCCTTTTCGCATTTAGATCCCTAAAGTGTTTAGGGACCAAAATGGCCAAAAGGGTATGGTTTGAGTCCTCATTTGACCAATAAGTCTATGTTTATAATAAGTTATAACTAAGTCCAAATGGTCACAATCCGTAAATAATAAGTTATAACTATAATATGTTTTAAAATTAAAATACTCGGGGCAAAGTTTGGATAAAGTTTTATAAATAATAAATTATTATACATTTTTCTAGGAAATATTATATTTAGAATTTAAATCATACTCTTTCATGCGATAAAAAATTGTTTGAATCCTATTTTGTTTATCATACCTGGTTTAATTTAACACACACACACACACACACACATATATATATATATATATATATATATATATACACACATATAGAATTTCTATTATGTGCACCTGAATTAAAAATAGCCGAAATCTTCTACGACGTTGTGTTTTTTCAATCTGTAAAGAAAAAGTTGCAACACCGTGAGGTAGACAGATTGAAAAAACACAACGTCGCAGAAGATTTCTACTATTTTTCCTTCAGGTGCACACGAGGAGCACACAGTTTGGTGCACATAATAGAAATCTTCTATATATATATATATATATATATATTTATTTATTTATTTATTTTTATATATCAATCCATATACAAGTTAGAGACAATCATGACCTTGATTCAATGACAAAAATGCAATTTAAATTAAATCACAAATTCATTTTTTCTTAAAATAATAACATTTACATGTCATAAACCGTGTCAACGTTGATATTGTCGAGATAAAAATCCACACCCTCCACTTCTATATTGACATGAACGTTAACAAAATTGACCGTGCATCGTAACACGAACAAATTAAACCTATCTACCAAAACTAATGCAGTTAGGATAGGGTCGAACCCACAAGGAATTGAATCTTAATTTAAATAAAATCAATTAATATGTCACGAAAGGGGGTGAACTTTTGAAAGAACTTATAAAATAAAATCAAAAAAAGAAGCTAAATTAAAAATGAGAATATAGATAAGAAAGTTTGTTAACAAGAAACAATTTGTAGGTCAATTGCAAAGGAGTAAATCATTGATCAAATAACACAATTAAGTAGTTGATTTTGGAATTTATCTAAACGTTCAAATTCCTATCCTTTAAATAGATCTATTTCTCGTAGCGAGAAATAAAATAACTAATCTAATCAATTAAACTTACGTCGTAGCGAACAATAAATTTAATCAATTAAATTGCATAAGCATGAAGGCATCACCAATGTCAAATACATAAACATAGTAGCTTTAATTTATGCAATTGGATTCATACAATTCTCTATCGTCAAATAAAGTTGTTAGCCAAACCTAATTCAAACAATAGCCGCTAACTGTTGGATTTATCAATCTTAGCGATAATATTTAAACCTTAGCAGTATAATCATGCAATATAATCTAGGTGATTAGTCTAAATTAATAAACATAATTAATAAGATGAAAACAAGAATTGCATAAATACTTAATAATAAAGATCAACTCTTTAATAGGAAACAAACCAAATCTCATAACCCCATAACAAAATAACCTACTTCATGTTCTTGTTAACAAAAGACGACTACTCACAA
>JAOXNR010000001.1:19734252-19748508 GCA_028571225.1 Parsonsia alboflavescens | reverse complement strand
CCTCATCAGTGTCTTGTTCGTGACTGTGATGGACTTCAGCATATGTGGTCGATCCTGAAGGTCCTGGAGTGGTCATGTGGATTCCTAAGACGTCCATCTTTTCTTCTCCGGATTCAGTAGACTCAATAAAGTTCTCTAAGGATGTTTCAAACATGGATATGTCATTGGAGCCTGTTGAAATGCCATTAGACTGTAGATTTTCACTTGAATCTTCGGAGGGTGTTGAAACTTCATCAGACACAGGATCTTCATTTGAATTTTCGGAAGGTGTGGAAGTTTCATCAGGCTCATGGTCTTCCATGGAGGTTATAAGAACTTTATCTGGTTGGAAGGACACTGTGAGCTATGGAGGATTATCTAGCAAGGCTGTATCAGTTTGTCTTGTGGATCTTGTCGGAGTAACCGGATCAGCTTGCCTTGCAAAACTTGTAGGAGTGACCGAATCTCTGGCTGGAATTGGCCCTTGTTAGACCGAAGCTTTGAGGTCTTCTTTCTTTTTAGATTAACGTTGGACTTCATCTGACTGGATAGGTGCCTTTGCATTGTCTTTATGAGAATGTCTGGAACTTTCTGGTCAGAAGGCTTCAGTCTGGGTAGTAGAGCATGTATGCTTCTTCTTTGTTGTCGGAGGAACATATGGATGCTCCTTTGCCCAATTTACCCAAAAGTCTAAGTCTGGCATGCTATAATCAACAATCTTTTCTGCTCTGGGTAGGATAGAGCTTCATGGTCCACCAAAGAATGGAGTTGGCGTGTGGAAGGTTGGCCGATTGTTGGGGATGCCGAGCATGGAGAAGCCTTGCGATGGAGATAACGGAGCCGGGGCTGCTTGAGACTTTCTTAATTCATAGTTTTCAAGCTGTCTCTTTAAGTCTCGGATCTCATGTCGTTTCTCATCAAATTCACTGCAATAAGTGGTGCCGGTCCGGATCGTCTCTTTGAGGTCTCGATCAAGAGTGTTGTATCTATTTACCATGTCGAGGTAGAGCTCTCTACATGGTCAATCTTTTTCTCAACTTGGTTGACTCGATCATCAATTCGTGTCAGGACACGATTCTGGGCAATAGCATTGTCAGTTTGCCAGTTGAGGACTTCTTCTGCTTGATTGAGAGGAACATGTCTCCCATATTCATCAACTGTCTTCTGAGATATGTAAGGTCGGGAGGTTCGTCTTTCTGGCTCGTTCTTTGGCCATTGGCAGTAAGACTGATCTTCTAGGATGAGGAGTGTAAAAATCTTCAAAGTCAGTAAAAGGCCTTGGAACAGGTATTGCCGCCGGTTTGTCTTCATCATCATCAGGTGGAGGTCGTCTGTTTGAACATCCTCCGGATTTCTGTTTCGATCGCCTTTTTCTCTTTGGAACCTCATCTTCCTCTTCTGAGTTATCTTCTTCACACGAGCATTCTGGATCACAAAGACCAAAGACATCCCATATAAAATGACCGTTGATGTGAGATGTGTAGCTGGGTTCCGCCAAGTGGTCGAAGGAGGATATCGGTACCCTCTTTTGCATGCTCTGATCTCCTTTGTCATATGGTCTGAGGATCAATTGTGTGAAGATCTGTCCGGATTCTTCCTTCTGAGGAACTTTGAAATAAGTCTGGACACGTCCCTCAAGTAGCCTTTGAAAGGCTAATACTGTTGCTTGGATTGGTTCCTGTTGTCGGTGAAGATTCTCATAATTAGTAATCCATTCTACGGGCATGAGTTTCTGGAGATCTTCCCTTCTGATCTGTCTTGGAATTTAGATAAAAGTGGGGACTTCAGTGGCTAAATCTGCCAAGATCATTAAAGCATCTGGAGATCCACTGTTGTGTAGATCTAAGGCATGGTTCTAAAGTCGATAGACCATCTGGTGATGCAAGGCTGCCATCATCGAGGTAGGAGTGAGAGATGTGCCGGTGAGTTGGAGCTGAACCTTTAGAGCTGTGCACAAGTTCGGATCTTGGAGAGATATGGCATAGTTTGGGAATAGTGTCAAGACTTCCCGAGTTGAGTGTAGCAATTACCGTGCCAATAACTGTCTGCTCGTAGCTGAGTAATCTTGAATCCAATAGTGCGATTCGAGCAGTGACTGGGTGGCCCTTCCTTTCGCCATAGGTGAGGACAAGTCTGACGCCACCAAGATGAAGGTGTGTGTATCCTTCGGCTCTCCATTGTGCTGGGAGTATGTTAAGGGTAACATACTATTCTTTGGAGGAGTATGGAATGTCGCATTGATCAAGCTTTGAGGACTGGACATACTCCTTTGTCTTTGGGACTGTGGATCTAAGTAACTGTCGAATAGATCTGATGCCTGGAGGAAAAGATCCTTTCTTTTTGTAAATGTTATATGGACTGATAATAGGAAGGACTAATTCCTCTACAAAGACCAACCCTGGAATAGTAGAGTATTCTACAAGACTACCTATATTTGGAAAATGTAAAGAACGTTTAGGTAAAGATAAAGAACTGGAAATATTAACGAGCTGGGAACTGGAACTAGAACTTGGAGTATTTTCCATGACTGTTTCTTTTCTCTCCCTACTCTCTCTCTATCATCCCTCTAGAGTCTAAAAATCCTTATTTCTTCCCCCTTGCAAAACGAAAGTTTGCATACCAGAACGCTGCGAGCGGTGGCTGTAAATTTGAAGAGGAGTGATGTAGATCTGGTGCGAGGGGTGGGTTTTGCTTCGTTTCACGGTGCTACTCTGCTTCGTTAGTGCTGCGGTGCTGCTCTGCTTTGTCGGTGGGTGGAGTGCTACTCATTTCTTTGTTCTACATCATCGATGCCACAGTGCTGCTTTGCTTTGTCACTGCCATGGAGTGCTGCACATTTCCTTGTTCGTTAGGTTTTTTTTTTTCCCCCTTTCAAAACCAAGTCCAAAACGACGATGTTTAGGGTAATGGATTTGAAAAAAAAAAAAAAGATGTTGCTTTGTGCGACAGAACACATAATAGAAAGTTTGTATAAATATATATATATATATATATTAAATAAGAAAAAGATGCAATGCAAAATTTCATTCATAGAAATCAAAAGGACAATCGTACCAGTAAATTAGAGTGATTAAAATTTTGAACTAACAGTAAAAAGTAAAATTTTCAAATATCTATCTAACAGAAATTTTATAACAGAACAGAATTTGTTTGAATCGAAAGTCTTATACTCACCTCAATAATTCCTGAGTAAATATCAAATTCCTTTTTGAAAACCTCACCCCTAAACACATAATCAAATTCTTAGTTAGGACAAACAATTCCACTGCAAATATCAATCACTGAACTAGAGAGAAGATCCTTACCCAAACGACCAACTCGGGCAAAGCTCAAGCCTGGTTTCCAATCGCCCTCTTCTCTCAGCTCCTCTTTTATCTCACAAACGTAAAATAACTAACGTTAAAAAACCTATTTTCTCATTAAACAAAATAAATGCTAATTGAGCTTTTAATAAATTAAACAACCCTGCCCTCCCCAATATGTTATAACCCGGCCATTAACAAATAAAATAGAAAGGAACAGTGATTTGGACTGGGTCCTGCACCCCCAAACCCACTCCCACTCCCACCTTTCCCCAGCCGATTAAATGTCATTCAATCCAACTGCACACACCTTTAGAATATAAAATTTTCTTTAATATCTCTTTTTTCTTTATTTATATAAATTTCCTTTCAAAAATAAAAAGATGAATTTTGGAAAATATAATTAGAATGAAAATTGATGATGAAATAATTAAGGGCAAAAGATAAATAAAAAAAGTTTAAATTAGGAGAAAAGGATGAAATAAATGGAAAATGAAAAAAAAAGGTAAATAAATAGAAAGATACATAGATAGAAGAGAGAAAAAATAGAGAAAATGGATAGCATAAATATACATAAATAAAATTAAAATTGGATCAATAGATATTCATGGATATCCACAATCCATATGTATCCAATCCATTTGTATTCAATTATAAATGGAAAATTTCTATTCGGGAGTAGGTCCATTGGATCCTGTGACTCACATTTGACTCACATCACATATTTTAAATAATACCCTCCAACTTAATATGCATCACAAGATTCACATCACATATTTTAAATAATACCCTCCAACTTAATATGCATAACAAGATTCAGGGAACATGAATCAAGTTCATTTAAAAAATATTCAATTATAAATGGATTGGATACAAATGAATTTGAATCCATATAATTTTGACAATTGCAACGGAAAACATGACAATCATGCCGCACCATTAATTTGACGATTCCATAACAATTTTTGCAGTTTGGTAATTTTTTTTAAAATTAATTTTTCACTAAAAATCAATTCTTTTCAATCCATCATTCAAGAAATGAAAAATTACATATTACCTTGACATTTAATCGAAAAAGTGAATGTAGTAATAGCAAATTCTAAATACTCAAATATAAGTCCCATGTATAATATTTCTGGTCTAGAGAATATATGCACAATTACAATCAATTAATGAATTAAATTATACCATTTATTAATATGTCGCATGTTCAAGTCATTTGTCTTCACAAATATTTCTTTCATTTATTGTTAAATAGAATGTGATTCTCCATGTTCCAATCTATTAGTATCTTCATACTAATTATCGAGAATAAACATAAGTTAATCTTAATGAATTATTGTTATCCAAAGAATAATTCAAATATCAAAAACATCGATTTAAATTATTCATATAAAGAGATAATATCACATTAATTCTTGCTTATAAGAATAATATTCCTTAATAAATAATTAAGGACATAGGAAGACAATAAATAAATAAAATACTTTATTTATTAATAAAATAATTACATGCTCTAGGGTTGGATGTATCAATTGGGGTCGGGCCGACTCCAACCCCAAAGGGCCAGAGCATTTGAAGGATCGGGATCCTTTCAAGGAAAAATGGTCAATTTTTTCCTTTCAATTTCAAATCGTGTTTGTCACGTGATCTTCTTTTCTGTGGGAGTGGTTGAAAATTGATTGTTTGAATTATTAACAACAGGTCGTAAAAAGATATGGAACTATTATAATAGAAAAGACAAAAGACTTATGAAAATATTTTATAATTTGTCCTAAACTTGTAGGATTATTTTAACGAAAAACACTTCGTCTTTTTTTGCAACCATTTGTTTTGATTTTCCAAAACTTAAGTTGGATTAAATTAAATCAATTCTTGTCCAAATGCATTTTAGTCAATCTTTACTCTTGAAACTAAAGTGGGCCCATTATCTTCTGAAAGGGCAAAAGGAAAATTGGACAACAGAGCTATAATTAATTACTATGTTTCGTGCAAGAAATTGCTAAATCAAGACTTTGACCTTTGAATAGGGATGATTTGGTCTCCCTTTTCTATGATTCTGATTAGTGATTGCAGCTTTTCTTATGTGGATTTTGGCGACGTATACACTTTACCATTGGATAATTCTAAATTTGATTTTGGGGAGGTGGAGGCCATTAGAGTAATTTCATCTCCATGCGTGTAGGGATTCAATGTAAATGTAATTTGTAGTTTAACATTAATTAATCATACTTATTAATTATTGATTTTAGGTACTTCAAAGTGTTACCAAATCAATTTGGATCAAAGGAGTTTAATGCACTTGTGCAAAATTGAATGTCCCATGAAATTTATAATTTAATTAAATTTTTATGAAAAACAAAGTGAAGTTATCATAATAAAAATAACCAAGTCACATATTTTTTTCTATTTTTCTGCAGACATTCTATTTCGAACTTTGGGATTCTCAAGATAAAGATCCTTTGCTCCTGTAGCTGTCTATGGGTTCTAATAACAATTTAATTATGATCAGCAGCACTAGCAATTTCAATGTGTGGGTAGAGTGGATTTTCATCTGGAAAAAGACTGATTACGTGCATTGAAAATATATATCAAATATTTCTTAATTTGAAAATTTTAATTTCTCAGAATCTGACAATAACACTCATATTTTCTTTTCTACAGCTTATTATAATTATAGTTAGATATATGTAGCTGACCCACTGTCCTTGGCAAAAAAGGGTCCGATCGACAACAAGAAATCACCAAACCCTATCTGTCTTCTGTCTAATCCTTATAAAATCCCCCTCCTCGATCGGCAGGATAGATGATACCTTATATGTACCTACCTACACAAATCACAATTGCTTTTGCGGAAAGGCTCCTCCATCGATCTCTTTGTCGATCTTATCACCATCAAAAAGCGAAAAAAGAAAAAAATGGTTAATCTTGTTGCAGCCCAGAAGCCATTGCTTCATGGCCTCATGAAAATGGCTGGCATTATACCTCACACGGTGGAAATCGAAGCTGGAACGGCAATGAACTTTTGGGTACCAACTGAAACTGTCAGAAAACAGAAAAAGCGCAGCGAAGGAAGTAGTAGTCATGATACCATCATCAAACCTAAACCTACCAAACCAGTTGTAGTGCTTGTCCACGGCTTTGCTGGTGAAGGCATTGTCACTTGGCAATTTCAGATTGGCTCTTTGACTAAGAATTACTCAGTTTACGTGCCGGATCTTCTCTTCTTTGGTGGTTCGATCACCGATAGCCCGGATAGGTCTCCCAGGTTTCAAGCTGAGTGTTTAGCTAAGGGGCTTAGAAAGCTGGGAATTGACAAGTGTTCGTTGGTTGGATTCAGCTATGGTGGTATGGTGGCATTCAAGATGGCGGAGTTATATCCTGACCTGGTGCAGGCTCTAATAGTCTCCGGTTCAATACTGGCCATGACGGATTCCATTAGCAAAACCACACTCAACAGCTTGGGGTTCAGTTCATCTTCGGAGCTGTTGTTGCCGACTTCTGTCCAGGGCCTTAAGGCACTTCTGCGAGTCGCTGCCCACAAAAAGCTTTGGTTCCCTGATCGACTTCACAGAGATTTTCTTGAGGTCATTAATCATGCATTAATTTCTTCTTTCCTGCTTTTCAAATTATTTCAATGCTTTCATGTCATTCTCATTCTTGAAGATGCTATGGAATACAGAAAAGGAGTGCACTGATAATAATTTAATCTAAGTTAACCGTCATTTGTCTTTTTTATATCTAATATATATATATCATTCGTAATACCATGGAGTGTGTCCACACATCAAAGATTTTAATCAGTATCTAATTTCTATCAAAAGCAACGTTTTCATTTCTGTGTATTGTATAATTAGCAGTTATAAGTTGATTTAATTTGGTGCTGAGGCGTTACAATTTTGCCTGCAAAAAGGAAACATAATTTTTTCTTCTTTATGAAATAAAAATTAGGAAAAGCCACACTTATATTTCTTTAAAACATGCAGAAATGCCCTGAATTTTTGGTCTTATGCAAAGATTTGAATGTATAATAACTGATTTTAAAAGCTATGCTAATGTTTCTGTTTGACACATTAAATATTTATTTGCACTGCATTGCATTTTGAGAAATTTTTAAGGATCAAATAAACATACAGCCGGTGGATAGAAAATTGTCGCCCAATAAAGAAATAAGTAACTCACTTTTCCAATATTAAATAAGTAGAGTCTGACATTCAACACGGTCGGTTGCTTCGCTCACCTGATAAATAACTCACGAGTCATTTTGGCAGGTGATGTTCAACAACAGAAAGGAAAGAGGTGAATTGCTTGAAGGTTTAGTAGTTAGCAACAAAGATACAACAATCCCAAACTTTCCTCAGGTGATTCACTTGCTGTCCTGTTTCATGAATAATACTATGATTATCCAAGTAAAGCTGACGATGGTGCAAAATTTTTTAATTTTTAATTTTTTTTTTTTTTGGGCAGAGAATACACCTTCTATGGGGTGAGAACGATCAGATCTTCAACTATGAGCTTGCTCGGACCATGAAAGAGTAAGTTCATCTTCAATATATTATATAAATTTTTTTTTTTTTTTCCATTTTAAGTAATCTCATTATTCAAACAACGTATACAATCATCAAATACGATCAATGCTTACAAAAAGACCCTGACTGATAAAAATAATAATGAAATGAAAAAAAAATTTTTTTTTTTTTAACAGCCAACTAGGAGACAAGGCAACGTATCATGGGATAAAGAAAGCCGGTCACCTGGTCCACCTAGAGAGACCTTGCATCTACAATAGGTGCCTCAAGCAGTTCCTTGCTTCCCTGAAAGTAGATAAAGCAAAACAATGTTAATTTACTCCAAAATTTTACTCATCTCTCTCTGCTTTTTTATCACTTTCTTTCCTGTAATGTCATTCTGTTCTGTATTTTTTTTTCCTGCAATCGTGTATTCATATGGAAAGATAAGTAGTGAAATAAGGATTTTGTTTTTCTTTCTTCTGTGTACAAGGGGAAAGCTGAGTATATAATAAAGAAGATTGCAAAGCAATAAACTAGGCAAAAATGTATTTACACCATGTTGTCACCGGCTCTTCCAGAGAAGCGGATATTTTTTGTATATGGGGTGAAGGATTATCATCTGAAGGACCACTGAATTTCTTCCAACGTACGTCCTTTGGTTTCAGGAACCCAAAGTTCAACAAAAATTACTGCGAAAGCCGACACTAACGCATAAATAGCAAACGTTCCTGTATTGTATTACTTCAGATCAACAGAGTTTCTTGATACAGAATTGAAAGGGTACATTCTTGTGTGCATGAGAAAAAGAGAGAACCTCCAGTGCTCCAACTCAGAAGCATGGGTGCTGTCATTGTAATTATCCAAGCAGTCAGCCAATTGAACAATGTTGCTACACTGCCGGCAAGGCTTTTAATGTTCACTGGAAGTATCTGCATCATTACTTCAAATTTGTGAATCATATAAACAATCAAAACCTTCTCCTGCTAGTATAGAAATTTTCTGTTTACTCATGAAATATCGGCAGACGTGACTCAGTAAAATAATGTAAAGACCCTGAACATGTTTCCCATAATGGTTCACAACTTAAAACTCTTCTTTCTTGCCTGCCTGATGAATGCAATTTTTTCAATTTCTTTCCCCCTTTTCCTAATCACTTCTTCTATAACCATAACTTAGGCATACCTCGGACATTATGACCCATGGTATAGCTCCAAGCCCTAGAGAGAAACCAATTACCAAAATCTGGAAAACATCACAAGGAAGAGAAAGACTCTCAGATACAAGGAGGACACATGGATATTCATTCACAAGAGGCAAACGGGGGGTGCTCAGAGAATTTATAATGACACCTACCACCAGACCAATCACGGATACTATTCCCAAAATGAAATGAGAATTTTCTGTTACAATGCCCTGCAGCGAAGAACAGAATCAAAATGAAACTGAGATGAGAAATGCAAACTGGATAGCTAAAATCAATTATCTAAAACTTTTCACCTCCAAATAGAATGCGGTTGCAACAAGGAGATTGCTAGCCGTCATCATTGTTGTGGAAAGCTGAACAGAAATTTTAGATTAAATTATTTACCATTCCGCTATCTATTCACTTTAGGCAAATAGTAGAATCTCAAGTAAAAATCTCTAGGCAGACGCACCATGAGAAGCACCCTTCGACCTTTTCTATCCACCATCATTGCTGTGATTCCAGTCACAATTGCCTACATGAAAGATGCTCATGTTACCCATGGAAATATCTGTATAGTTTAATGGATGCCATACTTACAGACAGTAGCCTCCAAAATTACCTGAATGGTTCCAATTGCAAAAGTTGCAGCTTTGCTAGATGAAATCCCTATAAAATTTAAACACAGCATAAAATCGCACTATCAAAATATTTTAGCATGAGAGTTTAAGAACTATGGAAATGCTAAGGAACTTAATTAAAAAATTTTCAAATGTGAATCAGTTCTTTGAGCAGCTTAGAATTTGAGCTCTTTGCAATATATGGAATAGATTTTTTCCAAGATATTCGACTCTAGGGATAATCATTCTATGCTTTTGAAAACAAGGTAACTCATTATTCAGAAACACAAGTCAGCAGCCTAGGAAGGCCGACCTGAGGAAATCTCATCTTAAAAGCACAAACAAACCATTGGTCTCATGTGGGAGGGAAGAGATGTTCCGAAGCCTTCTCTAGTATCTGATACACTGTCTTTTCAAGTTCGACATATATACGTAAACTGGAAATGTGAACACAAAGGTAAAAGAAAAGAGGAGAGAAGAGAAATATATAACAAAGTTTCAAATTTGAGAACCAAAGATTTAACTTGCCAGCAGATTTAAAGATGTTGCTGGAATAGAATAGGACACCATTGATACCACACAGTTGCTGTAGCACAAGCAGTCCAATTCCAAGCTGCAAAGCAATATTAATCATAAAAAGAGGAATTAGTTTCTGAGAAGGGGTAGGCGACTAGATTCTAAAGCTTACTAAAATTCCAAATCTGTAAAAACAGAACTTTAATGTGGTCAACCAAAAACTTTAGACAGTGCCGTGTACCGTCAAAGGGTACCAATATCGTTTCCTCTTAAGCTCAGAAAAATGCATTGTGGTTCTTTTGCTGGATGACCCCACGGACCTCTAAATTAGAAAATACACATGATAAATGAGCACTAAACTGCAAAACGGTTTTAAAGTAAGGGTGGAATACTAATATTTTCTTGTATGATGTTTGAGTGTTCAGAAGATTCTAATCCCCTTGAAGTAATGTGCAGTTCAGTACCTTGATCTCATTCACTTCTTGGGAGATGTCTGTATCAAATCCCCGGAGAACTTGCAAAGATGTTTCAAAATCGTCAGTCAGCCCCATTTTGGCCTACATTTGAAGTTTATCAAAGATGAGAGGAAGGCCAAACTAGAAACCAACTGATTATATATCTTAGCACTTGAAGTCCTACCAACCAACGAGGAGATTCCGGAACGAAAAAGAGACCAGGTATCAGTAATGTGCAGGGCAAAATACCTGAAAATGAAGTTGAATGTAAGAGATAACAAGAACTAAAATAAAAAATATATATAATTTATATCTATATATATATATATATATATATTTATATACATTAATCGAATTTTTCAAACTACTGGACTGAATACATCTTTGAGCATTTTTGAGCATCCTTCAGAAATAAGTATAAATAGTAACTAATACATATTTAGGCAAAAGCAAGCTTTTTATTTAACTTATCTTTTTTTCCCTTTTAACCAGGAAGACAGCTATGGAATTGGAATCCTTCTTTATTTCCAATTAAAGTTCTGTACTTAAGCAAAAATATATGATAATTTCTTCATTGTTTGAGTTAATCAAAATTAAGCAGAAAATCCAGGAAATAGATGTAAAGCACATATAGGTAAGTGATTCCAGGTGCTGTCAGAAAAAAGCATGAAAACTCTTCTCGGGGCCTGTATCTCAAGAATACTTTCTTCGACACAGAGAAATCAGACAAGTCAGTCAGAAAGCATCCCCACTGAATCAGAAAATACAATCAAATGACTCACCAATCACTGCAAGAACTCTCCAGTGCAAAAACATCCCCAATAGATAGGCAATCATTATACCAATTGTTACCGAAAGCTACAAATTGAAAATCAAATGTCTCGATTAAAATCCTAATGTGCCCGTAAAATTGTGAACTAATAATAAACAAACAAAACCAACTTGATTTACTGATCCAAGGCTTCCCCTCATGTTTTGGGGAGCTATTTCTGCTATATATACTGGTACCTACAAAAAAAATGAAGAATGAAATTGCCATGAAGAGCCATTTTCTTTCCCCCACATTATAGTTCTCCAAGTATAAGGTTAAGTTGAGAAAAGTGTGATCACTTGACATGCTATTACCGTGTAAGAGATAATGCCAACACCAAACCCTTCCAACAACCTTCCCATGTATAAAAATGATGAATCCTACAAAACGTATGAAGCTTTAAATAAAGAAATCTCACCCATTAATCTGAAAGAATGAATCAAGTCAGATCATGAACCATAACTCACTCTTGCAAAAGAAATGGAGAGCCATCCAATTATATTAGGAATCGAAGCTATCATCAACGACTGCATCTCAACATTCGCTAGAAAATCATTTCATAACAAAAATACTAACTAAACTTGAGGAAACGAAATGCTAAATCTCATACCCCTTTTCGTCCAATATATTCGGAAATCTGGCCACTTGCAATTGCACCAACCATTGCACCCACATTTGCCAACGAACCAAATATAGAAAACTAAAATGCATCCCTCAATTAGACCCAAAAGAGCACATTTTTAGTTAACTACCAGTGAAACAAGAGAGTTCAGAGTGCAGACCTCTGAAATTGTAAGTCCAAGATCATCAATAATATCGGATTCAGTAGGATTTGAGTACCCACACTGAAGAACAAGAAGAATTAATCAATTCTTAAACCGAGATTCTACTAGTTTAAAAAAAAAAAATGGTGAAGTGAACAATGAAATATAAGCTGAATTAAATATACAGTGAAACCAAACTGAATAGGACCCAATGCAACAACTGAGACGCAGAGGAAAATGGAAACAGATTCACGGATGATATTGGCTGACGATCCCATCATGCTGGACTGCCTGGATCCCATGCGGTACCAGCTTCCTGTGTGCAGTAGTGGCTTCCGAAACCCCTCTTCGGAAGTGTCATCTCTGGTACTGGAACTCATTGAAACAGTTCTCTCCCTTCTTCTTCCTCGATTGTTGTTCTAAATGGTGGATCCCAAAGAAGATGCAAATGAGTTACATATAAAATAGTAACTGTTCAATGCTATGAGGACGGGCTCAAAGTGATATGGTAACGACACTTGTCCTTTAGTGCACTTTTTCGTTTTGTTAAAGCTGAGTTTGTTATAGTTAGTGTGGTCATGGATTTGGTTTCCCCGTTTGTTTGACGTCATTTTTGTTAATGGAAGATTGATATTTTTTATCCCTATTTTTTTATTTTTATAAATTTGATTTAAAACCCTTTTAGTTTAGGTTGTTTTATCCTTCATCATTTTTTTTTTTGACTTTGATTCATATCGATTTATTTTGATTTTTTTTATTCTCTATTTTTTTTTTTTTTACACAATTGGTCTAAATGACTAGAAAAATATTATCCTGTTTGATTACTGTTTTCCAAAACATTTTTCTATTTTGAAAAAATTTAGAGAACAAAAAAATTCATTTGGTACATTTGTTTCGAAAAATAGTGTTATAGAATAGTTCTTTAAATCTTATTTTTAGAAAGCAGTTTTTACATGTTTTTTGTTTTGTGTTTTTGTTTTCTTTTCCAAAAAAATTAATTTCTTGGTATCAATTCAAGTCTAAAATTATTAGACTTCAAGATTGCTACATACAAAAAATATTTTTTAAAACAAGTTTTTTATTATGATTTTTTAAAAAATATTTTGTATTTTAATATAAAAAAATTAATTTTTTAATGTTAATTTTGTTCAAATATTTTATTCTATTATTATTATTTTTAAAAAATAATTTTTTTTCTAAAAATAAATTACTTTCCTTTACATTTCATATTTTATATTTTCTCTTGTATGAAATAATATGTTATTTATTTGTGCTTAAATTTAATTATATTACTATTAATAAATTTAATTTAATTCATAAATTAATAAATTTTCTACCTTTTTTTAAAATTCCTTTGTCAAATGTTTATATGAAATTTTGTAGGGGATTAGATATGGAAACAATTTTTTTAAAGAAATCAAGGTCTATATTAAAAAATTCCTAGATTACCACAAAAATTTTTATAAAAACAAAATTTGACAACAGATTTTTTTAGTCTTTTGTTTCATAAAATAGTTTTATACAATTGTTTTACAAAACATTTATCAAGTACAAAAACAGAACCAAACAAATGCCATGTTTTTGAGTATTTTTGACCGGTCAAGTAAAGTATTTTGGGAATTTTATAAGATAAATTATCATTTTTTGTCCTTCACTTCTTTTTAATCATTTTTTATCTTCTACCTTTTTATTTTTTGCATTGTTGGTTCTAAATGTAAATTCTAAAAAATAAAAATTTTTGTTTACAATAAGATTTGAACCTTGACACTCACATTTGAAATACAAGACTTTAAACAACTCAACTATTAAGAAGTTTTATTTTATTTTCACATCTAATAATATATATTGTTTTTAGTAAAAAATTCCTCTCAAATATTAAACATAATCTCATAATAAATCATTCACACATCAATTTTCTATATTCATATTTCAAAAACAACTTATATATATTCATGATTTTTGTGTACATAAACTTTATATCCTAATTATTTTATTTTATATATTATACCCTAAAAGGATAAATTAAACATGGGTACTGAATCAAATTTATTTATTTATTTTTTTAAATAAAAAAAATCATTTATTTTGACTATTAAAGACTTAACATTGTACTCC
>JAOXNR010000001.1:19667808-19709163 GCA_028571225.1 Parsonsia alboflavescens | reverse complement strand
AATACGAACATCAGGTAACCCCAAAACCATGATGACATCAAATCGACTGTAATCTGAGAAGAAAGACGAGATTAGTCACCGGAGATGGGTTGTGCCCAGGGAAGAACTCTGATGCCTAAGTTAGTATTTCGAAAATAATTAGGAGTAATCAGTTCTCAGAGAAACTGTCTCTCGCCCATCTTATTTTCCTTGTTCGTCGACTATGTATCATTTTATTATTTAAAAAAGAGAGCAGTTACCTCCTTAATCTGACTTCTGCTATTACATGACAGTAAGCAGTTAGGATAGTTGTGGGATTGTGGAATCCAACCAACTGCTCTTCACATCATGGAGTTTAACTAGATTGAGTTATCCTGCCATTCATGTCTACGTGCAAGCTAACCGACCTCTGGACCAGCATCACGACCTGCCCATGGATATCGAGGGTCTCAGCTATCTCTTCCGTCAAGTCACTTCGAGTGGTAGTAGGCTCATGGGAGTTGTTAGGAGTCGTGCACATCTATTCGTGGCATAGAAGATGTATGAGACTAGTTGGGAGTTACTAGATCGTGGGCCGAGGTCTGGTGGTGCTTCTCTCGAGCTCAATTAGGAGGTCGGTGACCTTGGAGGTCGATGGTAGCAGATCGCCGCTCATCTATCCTTATTGACGTTAGTGGGGGTTAGGGCCTTGGGTCCATTTGGATTGACTTCAGTCCGGGTCGTGCCTGTTTGCGTTGACTTGTCGAGGTCATGCTTTTTTCTCCCATCATTAAACCCCTTTAGGCCTAGCGATCTCAGAGTTCATGGAGCCTAAATTACCATCTTCAAGTCGTAGCCACTAACAAGTTCGCCAATTTCTTATAACGGCTAGCTTTGGGGTACTTTTCCATTCACATCTCTAGTAGAGAGCTGCAAGCTAGCTTTCGATTTCTCGACCTCAAGCAGAGTTGCACACACTTGGTCGTGGCATAGAAGGTATATGAGCAAGATTGGGATTCACCAGGTCGTAGATCGCGGTTTAGTGAGGCCTCTGTTGTGCTCATTTGCAGGTCGATGACCTCGAGGTCTATGACCTGGGAGGTCGGTAGTAGGAGGTCCTTGCCCACTCCTACCTTGGGACTTGGCTAACTTTCAGGTATTAGAAATTACCATTTCCAAGTCACGAGTCTGACCTTCGGGCATTATGAATCACCATCTTTAGGTCAAGGGCCTTACCATCAGGCATTAGTGATTGCCATCTCTAAGTCGCAGGCCTGACTTTCAAGTATGAAGAGTTACCATCTCTAAGTCGTGGGGCTGACCTTCAGGCATTATGAGTTGCCATCTACAAGTCGAAACCCTTGAGAGGTCGAGCCATTTCTTGTAGCTGCTCACAAGCTTGACCTTTAGGTATTAAGGTTTACCATCTTTGGGTCGTGACCCTTGGGAGGTCGTGCCGCTTCATTCAGTAGTTGCTATTTTTGGAAGGAGGCATGTCTTTCTAGCTTCTTGAAGAGTTGAATCGCTTAGTCTTGATGTGGGAGATCGCACTACCTCTGCTTGGGAAAGAAATTGGAGAGTTTCCAATTTTGGAAAGTCATCCCCACTCAATTTTTGGAAAGTCGCTTAGACTTCAGAAGAAAAGTCGACTCGTTCCGACTTTTTAGGAGGTCACCCCATTTCAGCGCCGGCAGGATTCCTTCTTCCATATAAATTATTAGTCTTAGAATTTTCTTTTAGGATTTAACTAAACTTTTCTTACTGCTTTCTTAAATTTGCAAAGCTTCCCGCCTTAGGTTTTCCTTCTTCCTTCTGCTTGAGCATCCGATTATCCAAGGCAACTCTCCTCTTCACCTTCCAAAATTTCATCGAGTGAGTTTTCTTCTCTTTCCCTTTGAAAAGGTTTCATCTTTTTGAGTTTCTTTATTTAAAACCCGAGATGTCGATGGCAACATCTTCTGCGTCTAGGACCCCTTCCCTTGCTCTTGGAGAACCAACTCCTTCCCCTCCGTCCATTGATGTAGAGAATGGAGTTTTTTATTCACATCCTATTTCTATTAGGGCTCCTCCCGTTAGGGGTGAAACTCTTGAAATTTCTAAAATAAAAGCTTTTTCTGTGCCTTCTACTCTCAACCCCTCTGAAACTTTTAAAATTAGTGGAGAGTTGGGGCGGATTAAGGTACCCTAGTCACCGCTGCGGAAGATAAGCGCCCTTACAGTAGGTACGAAGGGCGCATAGTCCTTCATCTTTCTAGCCTTAAGGGAGGTATCCTCTTAAATTTCCTTCGCCCCCTTTTTCTTAATATTGTCCACTTCTGGAATTTTCTTTTAGCCCAACTAGTTCAAAATTCTTTTCGAATGGTGGTTGCTTTCATAGCGATTTGCCATCTTTACAAGGTTCCAGTTTCTCTGTAGCTCTTTAAGAGCTTTTTCAAGCTATTTTTCTCCTCAGCTTCCCAGTCTTCCTAGGGATATCTAAAGTTTAACTACAGGCATAAACTGGTGGGCCTGTTTTAGTCCTCAGCTGGGCGATGGAAAGATCTTTTCTTTTTTGCTCGACTTTTGAGAGATTCAGTTCGGTCCAAGCCCTACCAGGATTGGAAGCTGAACCGCTTGTTTTTTAACGAGCTCCCTGGCTTATCCCCTAACCAAGTCCAACATAGAGATTTTTTGATTGATTTGACCAAGTTCGACAAAGCTAAGATCGGGTGTACTACCCCTATCTGGCTTGAAACTTTCCTTCTCCCTGCTGGGTTAAGGAGCCCAGCAAAATTTGATCTTCCTTCGACCAGGACAGCTTTGGGGATATCTCCCTCTAGTAGAGAGCCTTTTCAAATTTGATTTTTGCCTTTATCTTCTTATGATTCTACACTAACACTCTTTTTTTTTTATCTGGAAAAAATGTGAGGGCCACATCTTAGATCTTTGATGATTCTGAAATCACTTCGGTTCCTTCGGGCAGAGGTTGAAGTGCCATTGGAGCTTCTTCTGCGGCACCTCCAGCTCTCAGCATTCTTGTTCCTTGGGGTAGGGGGAGATAGGTAGTAGTTGAGATTACCATGGGTGCCTTTAAAACTCGCTCAGGGGCTGTTGGGATGAAGGCCTTTGACAAGCCTATCAAGATTTCCTCTATTTCTTCTTCACCCTCTCCTCTGCTAGCTAAGAGGGCTCCTCCAAGTGTTGCTGCCAAAGGAAAGGCTCCTGTGGCTTCGGAGTCTTAACCTACCATCCAGGGCTATGCTACTGAGGAAATGGTAGACACCTTCAAGAGGTTAAGGGCTATTGCCCTAGCCACTTAGACTACAGAGGATGCTGCAATGTGCATCCCAAACCTTGCCATGGAAGCCTCTAACACTCTGCTCCAATGGAGCCCATTCTCAATCTTTTCTGATGGAATGTGCTCCTTCAGTTGATCGGGAGATTTGCCAGCAACTGACAGATGAGGAGATTGACAAGTTCGATGCCTCCCTTTATACTACGGTAAGTTCTTATGACCCTTTGTATATTTGCAATTAGCTTTGTCTCACTTTGATGTTAGCAATGATAGTTTTTTCTCTTTTTTTATAGGGCCATATTATCTTTGGGGAGCACTTGAGGAGGCAGGCTGGGAAACAAGGAGTTCGCTTCTCTTATCTTTGACCTCCGTGATGCCAAGGCTCACCTGGAAAAAGAGAATGCTAAGCTAGTGGCTTTTGCTGGGGAGTCAGTCAGACTCCTCTCTAAGTACAAAAGAGATTTCGATGAAGCCAGCACCAACTACAAAATCATGCTTGAAATGCTAGATGGGCTTCATAAGAGGGTTTCAGATCTGACCGACTCCAACATGCAACAAAAGGAGCATAAACAACAGCTTGAAGCTAAACTGGAAGGTTTCGAGTCTCTTTGCGACGAGGAGGGCAACCTCTCTATGAAGAAACTCGAGGAGATTCCTGCTTTACTGAAATATGTGGAGAGGTTGATGAGGCCTCAAATGGTGGGGTTATATTTCGAGGTGATTTATGATCTTAAGAAATCCCATCCGAAGATGAAGACCAACCCCTCATATGACGCTTCCCTTTATCGTCTGGAATTAGTCACTTCTCTTCCTTGGCCCTGAGAGGAGCTGAATCAAACTTCTCCATGGGAGGTTGCAACTACTAAGGCCCTGGCGCAAATAGGTCAATTTGATGAAAACCTCATGGGGAAAGGAAAGGAGCCAGTGGGGGTAGCCTAGGAGGTCGAGACTTTAGAGAGAGAGAGAGGTTGTGGATGCCACCCCCCCTAGCTATGGTTTCCCTTGAAGGTATTCCCATGTTTTGTGATGTGAATGAATTTGCTCAAATTTACCCTTGCCTTATGCGCAAAATATTTTGGAATAGGTACTTAACCTTTTCCAATGTACTTTACTATTTCCGATGTAGTTTTTTTATTTGACCACCTTCCTTTTGCTTTGCAAGCCCTCCTAGTACTACTGGAGCAGAGGAAACTGGTGGAGAAGGGGTTCCCCTAAGTAGTTCTAAGCCCATCACTATTCCAGAAGAGGAGGAGGATGATGACCATGTGCCACTTGTGCAACACTCCCGGAAGTAGTTTTGGACTTCCTCTTGTAATAGCTTAGGGCTTTCTACACTAGACTTTTTTATTATTTCTGCCTACTTGCTGAATATTCGCAGAGGCCTATTTGTGGTCTTTTGTCTTTTCTATGACAATTTTATTTCCTTTCAATGACTGGCCTTTACATTCGGAGTCTTTCAATAATCGCATAATGTACTTGAACTGTTTTGGCACTAAAGAAACCAACATAGGCCTAATATCCATAAAACGCTTGAAACACTTAGCTTTAACTTACGCTTTGCTCAAAGTGGGTTGTTGAGGTTGCCACTGAGTTGTTGAGCTCACCATGATGCTTGGTGAGATCTTTTTAATCAACTTCTTGAGGTCTGCAATGTTTTAGTCAGCTTTAGGCATAGAACTTCTTTAATTGGCAAATGTTCCAAGGCCTAAGGAATTGTCTTCCTTCGAGATCAGCGAGCTTATAGCTCCCCCCTTTATGGATTTCTTGGACTATGTATGGTTCTTCCCAACTTTCTAGTAGCTTGGTCAGTTGACCTTGTTTGCCAACGTCTAACCTTTTAAGTACCATTTCTCCAACTTTGAAGTGTCTTTCTTTCACTCTTTTGTTGAAAAAATTTATCACCAGTCTTTTGTAGGTTCTATTTGCTTCCATTGCTTTGTTTCTTACCTTTTCGAGGAAGTTGAGCTCTACCCTTCTCTCCCCCTCTTTTAAGACTGAGTTATATTCCATCAGTCTTAAAGACTTCATGCCGACCTCAACCGGTATCACTAATTCTGCTCCAAAGCATAAGTTGAATGGCATTTCTTCAGTTGCTTTTCTAGGCATTGTTCTGTATGCCCATAGATGCTTGGAATCTCATCTGGCCAAGCAATTTTGCAACCTTGTTTCTCGAGCTCGGTGAGTCTCTTCTTAAGTCCTTCCATGATGGTTCTAGTCGTGACCTCAGTGAGCCTATTGGCTTGTGGATGACCTATAGAGGTCAATCCCTATTCAATGTTTAAATTCTCGTAAAATGTCTTGAATGGGTCGATAACAAACTAGATGCCATTGTCTGCAATTATAGCTTCGAGTATCCCAAACCTACACACAATGTTTCTCCAGATAAAGGACTAGACTTTTGGTGATGAGATGACCACCATTGGTTCTGCTTCAACCCATCTAGTGAAGTACTCCACAGCAACGATTAGGAACTAAACAGCCCCGGTCCCTTCGGGAAGGGTCCTAGTATGTCAATGCGCTAGATGTCAAATGGTACTGATGCATTAATGGATTGATATCTCGCTGGTGGTACATGTGACTTGTTCCTATGCAACTGGCAGCTCGTGCATCTCTATATGTTGTTCTCAATGTCTGAAACCATTGAGGGCTAGTAATACCCTGTTCTTAGTTGTCTTCTTAGCAACAGTTTTTACTCTTATGTGTGACCCACATATTCCACTGTGTACCTCCTCAATGACATATTTTCCCTCTCCTTGGCTTAGATATTTGAGTAATGACCAAGTATATGACTTCATGTATACCTCGTCATCTCCTATTAGAACGTAGCGAGGTGTCCATTTTCGCACTTGGCGAGCTTTCCTTAGGTCTTGCGGGAGGTAGCCAAGCTTGAGGAATCTATAGATTGGATATCTCCAGTTTTAATGAGCCTCTATAACCAGGTTCTCGCCCTGGATTATGCTTGGAGAGTAAAGTTGTTTTACTAGTAGCTCTACATTAGTTCTGAGTATCTCACGATAGACTTTGGACAGTGCATCTGTCTTTGCATTTTGCTTTTTGGGTATTTGCTCGAAAAGGAAATGCTCAAGCCTGGATGTGATATCCCTTACTCTTCTAAGATATTTGATCATGTTGTCCTCTCGAGCTTCGTATTCTCCAGCAACCTAGCTGGCTATGACCTACGAATATGTTTTAACATGTAATTTTTGCATTTTGAGAGCTCTTATGAGTTTTAGGCCTGCTAAGAGAGCTTCATATTCGGATTCATTATTCGAGGTTGGGAAGTTGTAATTCACAGAGTAAGGGATTCTCACTCCCTCAGGGCTAATCAGTACTATTCCTGCACCTTAATTTTCTTTCTCCGTTGAACCATCTATACATATTGTCCAAACGTTACTTTCGCAGGTGTGGTGAAGCCCACGCACATCCTCCATGTCCCTTATTTCTTTGGAACTACAATTGGGTTGGCCAGCCATTTTGGGTACACCACTTCTTTCAAAATCCCTACATCGAGAAGAGCTTGGACTTCTCGAGCTATGACCTCATTGTGCTTAGGGGCGAAGGTCCTCTTCTTTTGTTTTACTATCTTGATTGCTGGTTTAAGCAAGACCTTGTGTTCAACAATTTTGCCATCCACTTCTTCGAGGTCGTTGGGTTGCCAGGCAACGACCTTTAGATATTCTTGAAGGGAATCAACAAGTTTCCCTTGACTTTGGGGGGCAATGACTCCCCAATTTTGATCCCTTTCTTAAGGAATTTCGAGTTGAGGCATACTTTCTCTCCTCTACCAGCTGCCTGAATTTGGAGATTGCTATCCTCTTTCAGGAGGTCAATGCATTCCTCCTTCTCGAGCTTAAACGATCTTTCCTCATTACTTTCAGTAAGATAACATTCCGCAGCAAGTTGTCTGTCCTCCTCTACGACAATCCAAGTGTCTAATACTTGGATTTTGATGGTGTAGTTGAGTAGAGAAATTTCTGCTCTTAGGTCCATGAACAACCTTCTGCCTAGGATGGCATTGTAAGTTCTAGGGCGGTTGACCACTATTCAGTCCATGGTTTCAGTGACCTCTTTGTCATTTGCACGGATTCTCGTTGGGACTTGGAGGACCCCATCAACATACGTCATGCTATCATTGAAGCTAGTCAGAGTTGTGTCTGACCTTATTAGTAAGCTCTTGTCTATGCCCATCTAGTCGACGGCCTTCCGGTATAAGACATTCATGGTACTTCCAGTGTGCACCAAAATCTTGCGAACTAGGGAATCTTCAATTTGGAAGGACACTGTGAGGGGCTCTGAGTCTTCAACTTTTCCAGGAATGTCTACAACTCCTTGATGGTTTTTACTGGCTCCTTGGCCAGCCTGAGGGTTATGTACCCCCTTTGCAAACCCCGTTTGAATGTAGTGATGTAGATGGCATTATTCTTTTGCTCGTTCCCAACCGTCTCGTTGTTGAAGTGACTATAATATCTTGGGGTGCCTTCTCCGGCCTTCTGTTTAATGGTAAAGAGGTCGTTGATATCCTTCTCGCAACTCGTGCTACTTTGATAGTTTTTCAGAAATAGCTCTTTAAACTGTGTCCAGCTTGAGATGCTTGCTTCAGGGATGCCCTTGAACCAGGACTGGGCCTTTTTGGTCAGTTTCGACCGGAAGGCTCTGCACTTGACGTGTTTGGGGTACTCAAACATCTCCATGTAGGAGACATACTCATCGATGTGTTGTTAAGGCTCCTTTGTACTGTCATATTTCACCTCCAAGTGTGGGGCTTTGAATCCTGGCAACATCTGGTGTGGATGCTATGGACAAATGGCAAAGGCTCGATAAGATCCACATTGCTCTGCAGCTCCTGATTGGCTGGCGGAGTTGCTCTCCTAAGTGGATTGGGGGCTACCCTTCGAGCGTTATCGAATGTCATTTCAATCAGGCTTCATTGAGATGGTATCCTTACTCCAAGAGGAGTTCATAGCAAGCTCCCCTGCTCTTCAGGATCCTGTCTCTGACTCCAAGATATAGTTACTCGGTTGAGCCTGTCTCTAAGATCGTAACCTCTCCTATTATTCAGGATTTCCCTGAGGTCTGTCATGGGTTGTGTTCTTATCCGTCGAGACCATTCTTACTCTCGACCTGTTTCCCAACCTACTTCATGAGGTCGGAGGTCATTCCTCACTTCTGAGGGTGGAGGCTGGCTAGGCTTTGCCTACTCTGTTTTGCCTCGGGGCTGCTGCGAATTCCTCTAGGAAGGCTTCGGAGTACGCCTAGTAGATATCTAATCCGGTTTGTTGGATACCCTCTCTAGGGCCACTACCAATCATTCTAGAAGATCCACCAGAACTAACATCGGTGTTCTCCCAGATCTCTATGGCCTAGGATTGTTGTTGATGGTAATAGGACCAGGATGTCCCTACTCGGATCTCTTGCACAGGTGGAGGATTTGCCGGGACTCTCCAAGATGGGCCGGACTGTATTGGCCGCTGTTGATCCTACTAAGTGATAGGCACTGGATCATTATTGTCGGTGGTCTGCACCAGTGATGGCATTTCCGGCATTGTTTTGCCAGTGTGTAGTTGCATTCTGCGGGGCAATCTGCCTCAGCTTGGTGGTTGAACTCATGTTGGCAATGATTGACTCATCAGGCTTTTTTATTTGTTTTTGTGTAGGGGAAAAGGCTAAGCTTTTTTATTCGGATCCGCACATACGGTGTCAAAAGTGATAGGGCTCAAAAAATGAACACAAGGTCACTCCAAAATCGTAATGACGTCAATCGACTACAACCTAAGAAGAAACAAGAGATTAGTCATCGGAGTTGGGCTGTGTGCAGGGAAGAGCTTCGATGCCTAAGTCAGTATTCCGAGAGTAATTAGGAATAAGCAGTTCTCAGAAAGACAGTCCCTTGTCCGGCTTATTTTCCTTTTCCGTCGACTGTGTATCATTTTATTATTTAAAAGAGAGAGCAGTTACCTCCTTAATTTGGACTCTTCTATTACGTGATAGTAGACAATTATGATAGTTGTGGGATTGTGGAATCCCACCAACTACTCCTGAAATCATGGAGTTTCCCTGGATTTAGTTATCTTGTCATTCATATTTACGAGCTCACTAACCTACCTCTGGACCAATATCACGACTTGCTAGTGGATATTAAGGGTCTCAGCTATCTCTTCCGTTAGGTCGCACCGAGTGGTTGTAGGCTCATAGGAGTTGTTAGGGGTCATGCACATCTAGTCGTGGCATAGAAGATGTATGAGACAAGTTGGGAGTTATCAAGTTGCGGGTCGAGGTTTGGTGGCGCCTCTCTCGAGCACATTCAGAAGGTTGGTGACCTTGGAGGTCGTTGGTAGCAGGTCGTCGCTCACCTTTTCTTATTGACTTTAGTGGGTCTGATTTTAAGGTATTGAGGGTTGGGGCATTGGGCCCATTTGGGTTGACTTCAGTTCGGGTCGTGCTCCATTTGCGTTGACTTGTTCGGGTCATGCCTATTTCTTCCATCACAAACAATTACGGATGCAAAAATTAACCTTAATTTTATAGCACAAACATAATCCTCCTCTTCTCTTTTAGGCTATGCGGATCATAAGGAAATAGGCTCCAGTTAAATTGAATTTGGGATGAAATGACTAATTTGCCTTTGACGCTAATCGGAGTGTTGACTTCGGTTAGTGTTTTTGGAGATTTTTTTGTTGATAAATCATAAAAAGGATCAAATGTGTAGTCCGGTTTATATTTGAGGATCTAAAAATTTTTTTAAAAAAGTTACCTATGATATCAAGCATAATATACATGGGGAAAAAATACATATTGGAAAATGAAAATATGAGAGGAAGAAATAAGGAGGAGAAGCAGTAACTCTTATTTCTCTACTTACAATTATCACAATACACCTTCTCCTTTTATAGGTGGAGTAGGATGAGAGTTACATTGAATGAATTACATTGGAAACTTAATAGACATGGGAGGATGAATGTACTTTGGAAACCTAATAGACATGGAAGATGAATGGACATCCACTTAATTCATTGAATTCATAACACTCCCTTGGATGTCCATTAATTAAGGAAATATCTTTTGATGTGGGTGAAATGCTGCCTTATTTAAAACCTTTCTAGGAAAACCTAGTGGGACAAAACCATGGCTAAGGAAAAAAGAGTGCAACTCTTTTACTCCCCCATATTAATATATCAATTGAGATCCTTGAGCCATCGTAATCCAATATTATGAATTAACTTCTTCAAAGTTGACATAGGTAGTGATTTGGTAAATAAATCTATCACGTTCTCACTTGTGCGAATCTGCTGAATAAGTACTTCACCATTCTTTTGTAAGTCATGTGTCAACCAGAACTTTGGTGTGATATGTTTCATGCTATCACCTTTGATAAATCCTTCCTTAAGTTGAGTAATACATGCAGCATTGTCTTCAAATAAAGTTGAGGGTGCTTTTTTTTTTTTTCTAAAGATAAGCCACAAGCACCTTGTATATATTGAATCACAGATCCGAGCCAAACACATTCTCGACTAGCCTCATGAAGTGCCAAAAGTTCTACATGATTAGAAGAATTACCAGCAATGGTTTTTTTCATGGAGCACCATGAAATAGTAGTACCTCCACTTAGGAACACATAACTCATTTGGGATTGACCATGATGCATCTGCAAAACCAACTAAAACCGCGTTGGTTATGTTAGAAAAATATAAACCCATGTCCTTCGTTCCTTGCAGATAACGAAGTATATGTTTTACCCCATTCCAATGCTTTCATGTAGGATTAGAACTTTATCTCGCTAATAAATTGACTGCAAATGATATATTAGATCGCGTATGACTAGTGAGGTACATTAGTGCTCCAATTGCACTCAAGTAAGTTATTTCAGAACTTAACAACTTTTCACTATTTTCAGGAGGTCAAAAAGGATCTTTATCAACTTCAAGTGACCTTACAACCATTCGGGTGCTTAATGGATGTGCTTTCTCGATACGAAAAAGTTTTAGCACCTTATCTATATAGGTTGCCTGATGCACAAGGATTCCATTTTTTAAGTGCTCAATTTGCAATCCAAGACAAAATTTTGTCTTTCCAAGATCTTTCATTTCAAAATCTTTCTTTAAGCACTCAACTGCCTTTGAAAGCTTTTCAGGAGTTCCAATTATATTTAAATCATCAACATAAATCACAATTATGAATAACACGGATCCAAATCTCTTTATAAAAACACATGGGCAAACTTCATTATTTTTATAACCTTCTTTCAACAAATATTACTAAGGCGATTATACCATATGCGCCCAGATTGTTTTAAGTAATAAAGAGATCGATTTAATTTAACGGAATATTGTTCTCGAGAACTTGAATTACATGCTTCGGGCAATTTAAATCCTTCAGGGAGTTTCATGTAGATGTCACTATCAAGTGAACCATACAAATAAGTTATAACAACATCAAAAAGATGCAAATCAAGTTTTTCATGTACTGTCAGATGTATAATATATCAAAAAGTAGCTGCATCCACCACAGGAGAATAAGTCCCTTCATAATCAATACTAGTTCTTTGTGAGAATCCTTGTGCAACTAAATGTGCTTTGTATCTTACACTTTCACCTTTTTCATTTCATTTCCGCACAAAAACCCATTTATATCCAACTGGTTTACACCTTTAGGTGTACAAACGACAGGTCCAAAAACTTCTTGTTTTACGAGAGATTTTAACTCTTGATTTATTATGTCTTTTTATTTTGGCCAATCATTTCTTTGACCACATTCCTCAATAGATTGTGGTTCATGATCCTCTTTATCATTCATCATATGTAGTGCTACATTAAATGCAAAAACATCATCGACATTAATTTTTGATCGGTCCCATATTGTTCCGGAATGACATAATCTATTGAGATCTCTTCATCTTCATCTTCATAAATTTCAGGTACCTGAGTCTTCTCTAGAGTTCTAATATTAGTCATGTCTAATTTCGAAGACTCGTCCGGAGTTATTATTTTTGTGACTTGGCTATCTTGATTCTTTGCTCCTTTCCTTCTTTGAGGATTTTTATCTTTGGAACCGATTGGTCTACCACGCTTTAGGGGTGTCATAAACTCATTAGCAACAAGAGGTTGTCTTTCGGGGACAACAATTTTAAAAGGAGCATTAGTAACTGGTATATGTGATTTAGTTACTTTCTTTGGGTTAGTAAAATGCATATGGCAGTTAATTCGCTAAATTTTGTAAGTGGATAATTTTCTTAACTTCTAGTTCATATTCTTTTGTACGAGGATCAAAATAAGACAATGATAATTCCTTCCAACGTATATCCTTTTCCAATTGCATCTTATCTCCCCCTAATGTTGGGAAAACTGATTCTTCAAAATGACAATTGACAAATCGAGCTGTAAACAAATCCCCAATTGATGGTTCTAAATATTTAATAATAGATGGGGATTTATACCCAACATATATTCCTAATCTTCTTTAAGGTCCCATCTTAGTTCGTTGTGGTGGAGTAATTGGGACATATACAACACATCTAAAAATTCTTAGATAGGAAATATTTGGTGCCTGACCAAACACCAATTGTAAGGCAGAATATTCAAGATAACTTTTTGGTCTGATTCGAATTAGTGCTGTTGCATGCAAAATAGCATGACCCCAAGTAGTAATTTGGAGTTTTGACCTCATAAGTAATGGTCTTGCAATCAATTGAAGCCTTTTGATTAATGATTCTGCAAGACCATTTTGCGTATGAACATGTTCAAGAGAGTGTTCAACTCTAATCCCAATGGACATACAAAAATCATTAAAGGCTTGGGAAGAAAATTCACCAGCATTATCAAGAAGTATAGTCTTAATAGGATAATCTGGAAAATGTGCATGTAATCTAATGATTTGTGCAAGTAATCTCACAAATGCCAGGTTGTGAGTAGACAATAGAGACACATGTGACCATCTAGTTGATGTATCAATCAATACCATAAAATATCTGAATGGTCCACTTTGCGGATGTAGTGGCCCACATATATCTCCTTATATATGTTCCAAAAATGTAAGGGATTCAATCGTTATTTTAGCTGGTGATGGTTGAATAATTAACTTGCCTTGGAGGCAAGCAGCACATGAAAAATCATTTGATTGAAGAACTTTCTGATTCTTCAATGAATGTCCATATGATGTATTGATGATTTTTCGCATCATTATTGACTCGGGATGGCCCAACCGGTCATGCCAAACTATAAAATTATCATGATTTATAAACTTCTGGTTTACAATCATATGCGTTTCGAGTGCATTGATTTTTGTATAGTGCAAGCCGGAAGAGAATGCAGGTAGTCTTTCTAATACCCGTTTGTTACTTGATTATGTATTTATTATGTAAAGATATTCACCACTTCCCTCACTTATGGTTTCAATATGATAACCATTTTTGTGAATATCTTTGAAACTTAATAAATTTCCTTGAGATCTAGGAGAGTACAATGCATCATTAATTTCTAATTTTGTTCCTCCCAACAATAATATATTAGCTCTTCCGCAACCATTTAATAAATTTGTACTACCACTTATAGCGTTGACATTTGCCTTTTGCTTTATCAAGCAAGAAAAATATTTCTTATTTTTCAACATAGTATGCATAGTTGCACTGTTTGCTGAGCATAAATCATCACCATTAATAGTTTGTGGAGCCACGTAAGTGTCTATAATCTACCTATTAAAACTAAATTTAATATAATACTCAATAAAATTTTATAATATGATAATAAATTTAATCAAAAGCATAAGAAAATTTTAATAGCATAAGAAAGTTTTAATAGATAACCTGTTTAATTAAAATCACACTTAAAAGAAATACATTCATACTTGGATGATCAAATATCCAATCATTTCGGAAATACTCAAATAAACGCTGATTAAATAATTAATTCTTGTCTTCAAGAGAAATGAAGAAATCAGCAACATCCAGATGAGTTGTAGCATTGATAAAGACATTATCCTCTTCAGGAGGAATGAAGAAATTAGCAACATCCATATGAGTAGTAGCATCAACAGTGGCAATGTTATCCTTGCCATTATTACTGACAAAATTTGTTTCCACCTGTTTGCCTTTATTTTTCAACAATGTTTTGTGGTGTTCAACAAAATGTCTCGACATATAATAGGCACGCAACCAATGATTTTTGCCTCCACAACGATAGCATGTATCCAATCATTCCGTTTTTAATCCTTCGTGGAGGTGATGACGAAGGAAAATCATTGCTTTATCCTTATCTAGGATGGATGTTGTATTTCCTTTCTTAATTGTATCACCAAGGCCATTAGCATCCAAATATATCTTAGCATTGAACATCCAAGACAAATAATTCTTGTCAGTAATATCCAAAGCCATAAATTCAAGTTTGGTGAGATTGGTCATGATAACACTAAAACAATATAAAACAAGCCAGAAAACAATTATTAAATAGCTATTGATAAAATAATTATAAAATCAAATATAAAGAGTTAGGATGAAACTAGCAATATCAAAAGAATGTAAATTATATACCAAAAAGTATATATAGAATTCTTTACTTACAATCAACTTACAAGAACTTAAGATTTGGAGAGATAAATAAGAATTGAAATTCCTTGATTCTCCTTTTTTGCTCAATCAAGTAGAACAATCGTGTTAATAACGTATTGGAAAATATATAAAAAGTATAAGCAATGAAAATATGAGAGGAAGAAATAAGGAGGAGAAGTAGTAACTCTTATTTCTCTACTTACAACCATTGTAATACACCGTTGTTTTTCTGGATAAAATAGGATGAAAGTTATATTGTATTAACGTCCATTTTAAACGTAATAGACATGGAAGGATAAAGGTACTTTAGAAACCTAATGGACATGGAAAATGAATGGACATCCATTTAATTCATTGAATTCGTAACAAATTATCGTAATGATAAATTTGTTAAGGATTAAATTTATTGAAATAAAAAATAGAAAAAAAAAATCAGACATACAAAAAAGGTAGATTTGTTCGACCAAATTCTCCAATCCTTCAAGAGAAAAAACAAAAAAAAAAAAAAAATCCATTAAAAGAATATTCGAATTTTTAAAAAGCTTTATGGATAGGAATCGGAAAAGAACAAATTATTGTCAGGAGTAGCTTCCGAAATTGCCGGTTCTGGACATAAATACGCGGTAAAATTCGATCTTTCTTAGCAGAAAGATATGGTGACATTGTCGATGACATGGTCTGTCACTCCCTTAACTTCCTCAAAGAAACCTCGGCGAGTCAAACGGTATGCGATCCCATCCCTTCATTATTATCCGTGTTAATCTTTTGTGGGTTCTGGTTTCTTGATCGTGTTGAAGTGCTCTGCAGATATTCAGGTATGACATTTGCAAGCAGTGATGGTGGCAAAGAAAATCCTTGTCTTGGAGTGAAGATTACTGAAGGCCAAGGAAATCTGCCCAAGGTTGTTCTTACTTCTTCCCATGGAAGGTATGTTCTTCTGGCCTTCATTTTTAATTCTCTACTATTACTGTGCTTGGAGTAGTAATTTCCAGCATAAGTGACTGGCTAAGGTGGGAAATTTAGCGTACTCTTTTGTAACCGCATATATTTTGATTCATGAAGAAGATGGGAATTAGGTGACTTGATTTCTACCAAAACGAAGCTCTTGCTTTGGCATCAATATATCTGTGTACATGTGGTAAGATGTTATGCAATAAAATGAAGTTACCTTTAAGCATGTGGTAGGGTCTTGTTGATGTGGATCTTTGACAAATCAAATCTATCATTTCTAATTAGAATTGTTGGGCCAAGATGAAATTTTGTCCTAAACCTCAATCTTACACTCAGCTCAAAAAGAAATGATCTGTATTTAAGACTTGAAATGAAATAAAATCTCATCAATATTTTATGTGGAGATTGGCCGATCAGCCAACTGAAGTTTCCTGTGTTCATTGTTCAATTCCTTTGGTAAGCCAAATTGATTGGTTCAAAAAATTAATGGTGTTGTTGTATATACAACTACTCTGTGTTCCTATAGATGCATTTCTTTTTCGTATTTTTTACCTTACTTGCTATGCTTCTGCGATTTGCAGTGAGGCAGAGTTATATTTGTTTGGAGGTTGTGTCACATCCTGGAAAGTAGGCAGTAAAGATCTTCTTTTTGTTCGGCCAGATGCTGTGTTTAATGGGCAGAAGCCTATCAGGTTATCCATTGAAAGTTTAAATCACTTGGTACATGTGCAGTTCTCTGTTTAAGTTCACAATGCTCCCAAATATTTCCAATACTTGGCTGTAGAAAGAAAGCCTGTTAGAACCCTGTATAGATACTAGTCATGTGAGATGGGGTCTTTATATTTTATTGGAATTTGACAAATTACATAACAGGCAAAAATCTTTTACATCTGACTAAATGTTTCAACTTGGTGCAGTGGAGGAATTCCACATTGTTTCCCACAGTTTGGTCCTGGTGAAATGCAGCAGGTACTTATTGCTAGTGGTTTTTTACTGATGGCTATCAGCTGCCTTTAAATGTCCATCATGTTTATATTGCTATGGAAAAGGACTCCTCTAGGGAAAAAAGCAACAAGCTCTAATCTGGAACTAGATTTGGCAGGGTATGTCCAGACCTCATACCATAGGTTCACTTTTGATTTTAGTCTTTTGGTGTGACAGGTGAACCTTTAGTTCACTGTGAAGCAAAAGCATGTTAGCTGTATGTACAGATCCACCTATTTATGTATTAAGAATGTGATGCATCCTTTAAGAATGTTATGTATCAACATGACTTATGCTGATTTTATTAGTCTTTTAGAAAACTTATGTATTTCTTGGGATAGATTTTCCTTACAGCTTTTTCGGCTTCAAGGCCCTCACATCATATAACTAAAATTGTGTACCAAATATTTAAATAAGATAAATGATAAAGTGAAACTGGTTGCTGTCTAGCAATTTCTATCTTTCTGTTACCACTCATGGCTTCATTAGATTCTTCAGCATTTTACTGGTGTGCTTTTGCATATTTTTGGTAGAGATTTGTGAACCTCAGGGATCTTTATTTTAATTTCCAGCATGGCTTTGCAAGGAATATGAACTGGTCGGTTGCTGAATCTGAAAATGTGGAAGGGAACCCTATTATTACATTGGAGCTAAAAGATGGTCCATACAGCCATTCAATTTGGGACTACAGTTTCCAAATGCTGTACAAGGTTGGTTGTCTGGTCAATCTAGATCTTTAGTTCCAATGTAGAAGTTATGAAATTGAGAATCTATGGACTTGCAAATGGCAATGTTACTGATAACTGATCCTAATGGCCGCACTGTTTGTGTTGTGTTTTGATGCTTTTCTTTCTTTCCTGCAGGTCTCACTGGATAAAGGAGCACTTTCAACAGAATTAAAAGTCACAAATACAGACCAAAAGACTTTCTCATTTACTACTGCTCTGCATACTTATTTCAGTGTAAGCATTCTTTAACAGTTTTCAGATGATAGAGATTTGTTTCGTTTAAACATTAGCAAAAAATTTAGATCACCTTTACCTGCTAAAGGTTTTAGTATGCTTTATGAGAACTGAAGTACCATTGAGCAGCCCTTCTTGCTGGTATTGTGGATAAATGTTTTCCTCTGCTTCTTTTCACTGAAAGAGATTGATTGTTGGGGTTCCTCTTGGTAATTACATAAACAATTCTATGTTTGCTTTTTTTGTCCTTGAAGGAGTGGGGGTAAGAGGGGAAAGGATTTGAGGCCATGTGTATGTGCAAAATTAACTTGAAAGTCGAAGTACTTTATCTGCACCTTGCTTGTAAGAGACATATTGGTTGGAATAATATCATACTCACTAGACAACCATGTTATTTTTGATGGGCATATGCCACCTAGCTACATTATTTTATTATCTTATGTAAGCGTTATGCAATGTTAGATTTCTGCAGGCTTTTGCAGCAAGGGCAGCAGTTAGAGGTTTAAAAGGATGCAAAACACTTAACAAAGATCCTGATCCAAAAAATCCTGTTGAGGGTAAAGAAGAAAGGTTGGTATACTTCATAGCCAAATATAAATCTGCCTCATTTTAGTCTGAAAAATATGTCGGTTGTTTCAGAGATGTTTTCTTCTGTCAAATCATTAATCCATGCCAAAATCTTATTTGTATGTTAATCCCCTTTCTGAACATGGGACCCCATGATATCAATATGTTACATACCTGCATGTGCAGCTTAAACCCGAAATTTTCAACTCCTGCTGTCGGGGTTAGATATGGACAAAGATTCTTCTACATGCATTTGGTTATCACAATAGAAGGTCCCATAACCTTTCCTTTCATGCATCAGGGATACAGTAACATTTCCTGGATTTGTTGATTGCATCTATCTTGAGGCTCCTGGTAAGTTGCATCTGGACAATGGGTTGGGTGATACAATATCCATCATGAATACCAAGTGAGTAATTGACAACTCCATCACAATATTATCTTTGTGCTAATCCAACTTTATTTATTATTGCCATCAGCCTTTATCCTCTGTTCGCTCATATATTATTACCACGTACGTTATATTCATTGGCTCTGAATCCTTGTATTTTCAGTTGGTCAGATACTGTACTGTGGAACCCATATCTGACAATGGAAGCCTCATACAAAAATTTTGTTTGTGTTGAAAATGCCAAGGTAAGAGTTCTTCCCCGGTTACAGCAGAATCTGTAATGAGCGTAGTATTCCTGTTCATTCTTTTGTTGCCAATATAAATTGAGACTGCCTGATAAGGTGGTCCATGGTATATAATCTTTTCCACCATTCTTTTCTGATTCAGCAAACTGATGGAATAAATTCTCTGATATTCTTTTTTTCTAAATATGATGATGCCATCAGATTGGAAATGTTGAGCTGGAACCCGAACAATCTTGGACGGCGGTGCAGCATTTAAGTGTTGCTTGAAGTGAGGCAGTTTTGAATTTGTTAGAGAAAACTCCTTAACCTATTTCGGTTTAGAATATCGTTCAACTTCAAATATCCTTCACAGAAAAGGTATTTGTTTGAAAATTTGATTTCATTGTTCTTGTTCCAAAATAAATTACTCTCTCTGTATCTCTCCCATACGTTACAGATGCTATGACTCCAAAACAAGGACCTAAGATACTTGGATATGCTGTTGGATTAATGAAAGCATCATTATGTTAAAATGGGAATTTATTCTAAATATGATTCTTTGTCCTCCGAAGTCCAAACTATGCATCTTTTCTGTTTTGATTCCTGATCAGTCTCTTCCCGGCAACTTGGGGCCAGAATGATGGAGATTAAGAAGCATACATGGTATGAGATAATTCATGGAAGATCTCATATGAGTTTAGTTACTAACTTGAATCTCTTATTGAAGTCTCGGGTAAAATTTCAAATTATAAGTAATCTTGGATTTGAATAGATGGATGTTGAAATTTTAATCATAATTCAAGAATTCACGTCATAGAAGTACTCAGATGAATTCTATAATGTCCTACTATACGTGGAACTTTAAAGATGCTTAGTAGGAGTTCACATGCGATCCCATCTTTTGGTTCACAGAGACAGAAACCCATCTTTTCAATGAGCTTCTACTTGGGGAACTTCATTGGTTGCATTAATATGGTATCTCGAAAACTATCCATGATTCCCTCGAACTTCACCGCTGCAACTAAATTTAAGCATGGTGATGATTTTTTCACTCACGGAAAATTTGTCTTTAAAAATTGGTATTTTAAATTCACAAGTATAGATATTTTTATTCTGATCATTTATATTTTCATCACTATAGATTAATATATTATTGATGGAAAAATATTTTAATTACTTAAAACTGTTTATATTGATCGCAAATTAAATTATTGTAAGTAAACTTATTTTTTATATAAATTCATGACTATATTATTACTTCTCTGGATCAAGTATATAATCATTAATCATCATTCCGCTTGTCTACCAGATTTATTGTGACAAGTTAAAAAATTGTAGGTATATTCTAGCTTACCATCTGATTTGATCTTGAATTTGAGTTCTTAAATACATCAATTTGAAAATTTCCCAACACTCATCATAGAAGGTTCGAGCTATTTATGTTAACCTATGTTGTATTCAAACCAATGTCTTGATTTTGTAGACAATTTAACATCCTAACCAAAGTGATTGAAAGCCCCAAAGTAGTTAATCAAGGATGCAAGAAGAGTTTCATGAAGGACACTCGCAAAAGATTAGGTTTGATCTTAATTGAATTCACTCAAAGAGGGAAGTTGTTTGGCATATTGATAAAAGTGTTATAATTGTTACAAACATAAGGACTATATATAGTCCTGAAACCTTAAATTACCTAATAATATGTGATTAGGGTTTAAAGACATTTAACACCCCTAAATCCACAAAAAGCTACAAAGAAAAGTTAAGAAAACATCAATGTGTCATGCTTGGTCGGGGGCTGATCGGTATTGGTGCTAGGGTCGGTGGCCAAGTCGGGTAGCCCTAATAAATTGCCATCTGCAGGTGGAATTTGGAATGGCACTGGTTACCTTGTTTTCTGGCTTGTTTCCTTCCTTGTTTGTTTTCTTTTGAATGGCCTCAAGTCGTACATTTCTTGGACACTTTTTAGGCACCATTCAACATGTATTCAAGCTTTCTAAAATGTCATATAAGTCTTCAATCTTGATTGCATTCCAAAGTTCTTCAACTTGGCATTCATATTCAAGCTTAACTTCTCTAATCATTTCATCAACATCAAGTTGTTCTTCTTTGTTTTATATTAATGCCATCATTGCCTTCATAATCCTTGTAACAACATACTTACATTTGAAATAGAAGTCTTTCTACTTGATCCTCATTGCATAGGACATATACTCTTATAGGTTGCTACATGAAAGATCATTACTTGAAAGCATCTATGAACATGAAAGATCATTACTTGAAAGCATCCATGAACTCTCATACTTGAAATATAGATATTTGTGAGCATCCTTTCTTCCTTGAATATCACCTTCAAAGTATTCTTCCTTTGATGGTATCTAAGTTGATCCAACTAATGCTTGGTTTGCTTCTTGATATCTATAACCACCAGTGTAGAACATTTGGCATTTTATTAATGGATTGTCAAGATTTTACTAATAGAAAAATGTTGTCAGTAAATGACAATCTATTTGTAGTGAACCTATGTATAGTTGACATTTTGATTCGATCAATAATAGTGCTTTGTGCAAAACTCATTGAGATTATGTGGTTGCCCATGTAATGCTTGACTTATTAAGTACTTCCAAGTCATTAATTGACAATCTTTGACCTTTCTACTTACGACCCCCATGTCTGAATCCATCTGATCAATTAATCGTCGGAGAACTTTAGCAATAGTGTTTGTGGACAAGGTTTCTTCTTCATTTAAGCTCTGAAGATCAACTAAGAGATCCACAATCTCTTGCATGCCACCCTTAATAGTTCCCACATCTTGAAAGAACCGAGAAAGATTATCTTCATCAGTGCACAAGGATAGTGATGGAGATCAAGCACTGTCAATGCCTTTCAAACCAATCACAATGATGAGGCGTTAAGGATAAAGAAGGCATTGATGATATTTACTCAAGAGAAAGAAGCTCTATTTAACTTAAAGCTATTTTTGAATGGATTTCAATGGATGATGATGGGCAAACAAAGAGATGCTACAATGTGTATGAAGTTCAAGGTTTGGAAAGCAATGAAGTATAGGAGCCTTGGAATTCATCTACAAAAAGAAGCACCAAAGAAGATCTAAGAAGCACGCAAAATGAAGCTAAAACAGCGGAGGGACAGAAGCCATCCGACCTATGTCTAAAATTGTGTCCGGATAGTTGACATCGGATGCTTTGCGGGAAACCTTCCCAAATGTGCTCTTTTGCTTGTTTTTCTTATAATTTCACTTATTTATTAAGGGATTATATGTAATTAAGCCTTTGGCACACAATATTTAGGCTATTATTTAACCTTAGATTATAAATACTTTCTTTTTTGTAATTCAATCAACCATCTTACAAACAACAGTAAAATCAATTTGGATCAATCAAGATCTTTATGAGTGTTTTTCATTAACTCTTTTGTTGTTCTTGGTTAATTACTTTAGGGCTATCAATCACTTTGGTAGGGCGTTGATTTTTCTACCAAGCTTAAAGCATTGGTTGATCTTTAAAATATTACACAAGCCAATGTACTATCTTGAACTTTGTGATAAATCTTGAGCATTGTCTTCATTGTGGCATGTTTAAGAGTTAAGCCAAAAATCAAACTCAAGAACACATCATCTTTTGATATCAAAGCCTGGGTTTATCATTATAAGGTTTGCCTATTTTTATTTGCTTTCTTTGTGTTAAGTGTTATAAGAATGATCTTTTCTATATTTTTGTGCGTTTTCCTTCTAAATTCATCTTTGGTGTTGTCTTGTGATCCTATTACTTGTGAGAACTGTGCCTAATGTGATAAATAAGGGCCAATTCTATTGTGTTTGGTGAATTGTTCTTCTATCTACCAAAAAAGAGAGAGAGAGAGAGAAGAAGAAGAAGAAGAAGAAGAAGAAGAAGAAGAAGAAGAAGAAAGATCAAAGTTATTGTTGGAGAATTTCAAAATCAAAACAAAAAAAAAAAAAAAAAAAAAAAAAAAGGTGAATTCTTATTGAAGATTCATTGATTTGAGTAAATCTATTGTTGATTGGATCAATTAATTGGGTTGAAATTGAATTGTTGATCTATTATGTATAATTTGCCTTTTGGCTATTCAAATTTGACATCAAGGGCATTGAATTTGTTCATTACATTAAAAATTGGGATCACTTGTTCTTTTACGTCTAGGTATTTGATAAAATACCTTTCAAATTTTTCTTTGGATTCTAAATATTTGATCAATTGTCTGTTGCTTATTGACCTAAATCTTTGAAACTCTATTTCTATGGTTCTTGTTTATTGATCATTCATTGGCTAGTTGATTGAGTTGTGTGGATTACTTGATATTCTTGCTGGATGTTATTTGCATTGCTCAATTGAGCTGGTTAAGAACTTGAAAAAGAATTAGAGTGGTAAAAGGAGTAAGGGGGTGAGTTCATTAGAGAGAGAAAACTAATTGAAAGTGTGATACATGAGAGAAAGGAGAGGAACATATTTCCCCTGTTTTCTCTTGTTTCCTTTTGTAGGTAAATCATGACTAAAAGAGCATCTCCATCATCACAAGCGTCCAACAAGGGTGATAACAATGCTCATTATGTTTCACTACTGGAGAAATTGGAGAATATGACAAGGTAATTCTCTACAAATATGATGGATTTGAGGAGAGACCTTAATACAAGGATGGACCATTGTACCAAATAGAAGGGAGAATAGACACTTTGGAGACATCTCGACCTCCTCCTATTAGAAATCAAATGCATTAGAGGCTAAGGGAAAGAGGTAACCATCAAAGATTCCAATCAAGAAGGAGGATCATTCAAGTGCATCATTGATGTGATCTTGAAAGGAACCCTTATTCATCAATCTCAATCACACCAATTGAAACAACCCAAGACTCATCATAAGATCATAGCTAGTACATTGAACTATGTTTCCTTTCAACATCAACCAAAGTCTTGAGTTTATTGGACAAATAAACACCCTAGCCAAGTGATGAAAAGCCCCTAAGTAGTTAATCAAGAAACCTAGAAGAGTTTTGTGAAGAATACTTAAAAGAAAATCATTTTTGATCCATTCAAATTTGATATAATGTTATGAAATAGAAAATATAAGAGACTATATATAGCTCCAAAGCCCTAAATTAACTTAGTATTTCGTGGTTAGGGTTTAAAGACATTAATACAACTAATAACCATAATAAAGTACAACTAAAAGTCCAGGAAAACATAAAAAAGTCAACCTGTTCAAGGGCTGGGGCTTTTGCAAGTAGGGCTGATTGGCGTCAGTTATAGTGTTGGTTGGCTTTGCTTTGGTTCTTTCTTGGTTCGTTTAGCTTGATCTCTTCACCCTTCTTTGATATTTCCTTCTTGGATTGACAAGACATGATTTTAGGTGCATCAAAATGTGTTTTTCAAGCCATCTTCATCCTATCTTTAAGCTTGAACCTGAAATATATATCTTTGTATAAGAACCTAAAATCCAAGCTTGTAACCTTCAAAGATACTCTCATAATCAAACAAGGCATCTTTCATTAGCAACAAGAACTTTTTCTTCTTTGAAGAATCAACCTTATACTTAAAGTATAAGTCATTGTAAATGCACATTGATTTCTTCATCTTGCATCTTTTTACTCCATACTTTGAATTCCCTTTTGAAACTCCATCTTTGTGATTGAACTTGAAGTTTAGACCCTTATACTTGTAGCCAAGTACTTTGAATCCTCTAATCTCTTCATATGGTAGCTTGCATGAGTTCTTCAATGCCAAGATTGCTCGTTGATATCCATCAATCATGAGAAGATGAGAGTGTGAATGAAGTTGACTTTGATGAGTACCATGAGGAAGAGAGACCAAGGTGGCAATGGAAAGATGAAGGCATTGACAAGAATTTGTTAAGCATCAAGCTAAAAAATACCACCATTTTATGGCAAAGATGATCCATATGCATACCTGGATTGGGAAAGAAGAGTGGAGACGATTTTTGAATGCCATACTTGGAGGAAAAGAAAATTAATCTAGCAATTGTTGGCTTCACAGACTATGCTATTATTTGGTGGGATCACTTGGTCTTGGCAAAGGGGAAACAAGAGGCACCTCCAATTGAGACTTGGGATTAAATGGAAAAACACATGAGGAAGAGGTTTGTGCCAAAGCACTACCAAAGTGACCTTCACCACTAGATACAAACACTCACTCAAGGCTCTAAGAGTGTAGATGAGTACTATGAGGAGATAGAGGTTGCGATGATAAGGAGCAATCTAGTGGGTTAAGAAGAAGATGCTGGCAAGGTTTCTTCATGGATTGAATAAGGAGATTAGTGACACTCTTGAATTGCAACATTATGAAGATTTGGAAGGGATGGTGCAAAAGGCCACCAAGATAGAAAGGCAAGTGAAAAATAGAAGATCATTTTATAGGAAAACTTATAGTATTTCAAGTTATGGGCATTCATCTCCCAAGATCTATAACTCTTGACCAAAAAAAGGAGGAAGGAGTAGCTAAAGCAGCAACCAAGGGCCTAATTTTAATGAAGCCAAAGCTCCTCAAGGTGACTTAATTTCCACCTTACAAAGCTAGGGAAATTGAACGGCATAAATGTCAAGGATATGGTCTTTATGCTAATCTGTGTCCTAATATAAAAATATAATCTTATGGACAAAGGAATAGTTGAATCCGCAAGTGATGAAGAAGAGGAACAATATGTGGTTGACAATGTTATTGAAGGAAAATGTTATGTAAATGATCCAAATGGTGTTGTTGAAGCCGAAGGGTGTTTGAGCATAGCGATGCGGACAGTGCTTAGTATGCAAACTAAGCAAGATGAGGAGGCTAATGTACAAAGGGAGAATTTGTTCCAAGTAAAGTGCTTTAGTGGAAATATTTGTAGCTTGATTATAAATAGTGGGAGTTGTGTGAATGTGGTTAGCAAGTATATGTTTGATAGGTTGAGGCGGTTTATTGACCACCCTAAGCCTTATAGGTTGCAATGGTTGAATGAAAGTAGAAAATTTAAAGTTATAAAACAAGAGAAGATTCCTTTTCATAGGGAAGTAAAAGGATGAGGTACTTTGTGATATGGTGCCTATGCAAGCCACTCATTTGTTACTTGGAAGACCATGACAATATGATAGCATGGTGACATTTGATGGCTACAAGAACAAGTATACTCTTGAGGTAGATGGAAGGTTGATCAACTTGAATTATTTGAAGCCACATGAAGTTTACATGGATCAAAAGATACTCTTCAAGAACATGAGAGGCATATTATGATTAACAAGAAAGAAAAGAGAGTGAGAGAATAAAAAAAGAGAGTGATTCAACAGAGAAAAAGAGAGCTACAAAAGCAAGAGAGAGTGAGAATGAGAGAAAGAAAATGAGATGTCAAGAGAGCTCGAGAGGCAAAAGAAAGAGGAGAAAGACAAGAGTGGTAAAAAGATGTGTTTCATTGCAAAAACAAGAGAGGTGAAGAGTGCTTATGAGATTCAAAATCCTATAGTCTTATTGTTGGATAAAAATTATTTGTTTTCTAACTCTCTTGATATTGACCATTCTATTCTTAGTGTTGTTTCCTCTCTTTTGAAGAAATATGAAGACATCTTTTCTATCACATCCTGTGACCGGGTGTAACACATCTCGTATTATCTAAACCAACAAGCAAGGCTACATAAAAAACTTGTCTACAACCCGAAACATAATAAAAGAAATTGTCTTTATTTAAAATTATAATCCTCAAAACAAGAAATAGAAATGTGTAAAGTCTCCAATACAAATCAATCTAGTTTTAAATATGAAAAACAAAACAACTAAAATTCCAAACATAAATCCAAACTAAAATCTTTATAACAAAAGTATTGAAAGAAAGCAAAGCTTCTCGACTAGGCTAATTGAATATGAAACCTACAAAAATGATATAAATAAACAAGGTGAGCTGGAAAAGCCTAGCAAGTAATTTCTCCCAATTCTATAGTTTTAGGGCAATTTAGATAGTAGAATAACATAGCACATGAAATTACATTATATACATGTATCGTGCATAACAATACATGTAATTGTCAAAAATGAATAGAGGGTTGTGGCAATCAAAAAGAATAAGAAAGGACTTGCATAAACATTACATAACTTGCATGCATAAACAAATAGATAGGCTCAAATGAATCAATGCAAGAACCAGTCTAGATATCCAGCCCAATTCTTTGCTAGTCAGGAGTCCCAAAAACTTATGTGCATTCCTGTCTACCCACTAGAAAGAAGGTATATTTGAGAGTTAGTCCTCTCTGGTGCACGAATATAAATATATATATATATATATATAGTGCCCACTAAAATCAAGCATTCATACCCAACATATAATTTCATGCATATAAATATTTTTACTCAAAAGCCACAATAGAAAGAAGAAATATCCACATAATTGCCCATCATAAATTCATATACAAATTATTCACAAGAAAGAATAAATATAAAAGTGATTTTTTAAAATATTGTGAGGAAAGGTAGAAATGACTTGCCTTCAAACCAAACATTTTCTAACGGAAGTAGTTGGGGTCCCACGAATAGTCATCTCCTAATAAAAAATAAAAAAAAGAAAAGAAAATGACTATTTCTTAAAAGATAATAAATTCAAACTCCATAAATTCTATAAATCTATCTAATTTTAATAAAAACAAGCCTAATTCTAAAATAAAGAAACAAATTTAGATAAAAATAATTAAATAATGTTACTGTGAAATAAAAATGTATCCTTATATTGATCATAATATAAGGTATTATTATAATAAAATATCAAATAATAATAATAATAATAATAATAATAGTGATGAAGATGAAGAATGTAGTAGTAGTGGAAACTGCTTCTAGAACGGAATCCACAGGGGGGGAAAAAAAGTTGGGGCCCACAAAAAGATTTTGATTGCAAGGAAGACTAATTAAATGAGATAAACTATTCCAAAGAAAGGAAAAGGAACAGAAGACAGGAGTACAAACAAAAGGAAATGAGAGAAAATCAAAGAACAGTGCTCTGCGACTATCAACCGTTTAAATCATAAAATTAGTAGCCACACACAAAGAAGTCATGATTTTTTCTTTTATTTTAACATAGTTAAATAATATTGATGTAGCTCGGAAACGATTTCCGAGTTACCCCAAATTGTGATGGCGCTTGCAACTGCAACCTAAAAGGGAAAATTATCATATCATCGAAGTGGGCTACCATCCTAAGGATAGTTTTGATGCCTCAGTCAGTATTCCAAGAAAGTAATCTTTCAGTAAATTGACTCAATCTGTCTGTAAATAGTGTGTGATTCGATCATATATATCGAATAATAGATTATCTTGTTTTGATTGTGACTCTTCTACTACGTGATAGTAAGCGAATAGGACAATTGCGAGATCGTATCATATCCCACTAATTGCTCCTAAAATCGTGAAGTTTCCCTAAGTTGGGATACCTTGCCATACACACCTCTGGTCGAGAGCTACAAGCTCGTTAACGACCTTTAAACCAACTTCACGACCTACTTGTGAATAGTGATTACTATCCCATTTAGAACGTTGTGATTAGTGATTTTTAGGTTCATAGAATATGTTAAGAGTCACAGAGATTTAATTATGGTATGGAAGATGTATGAGACCGATTGGAACTCACCGAGTCGAAGGTCGCAGTCCGATGAAACCTCCCATAAGCTCATTTTAATTTCAGTGACCTGGGAGGTCAGCGGGTAGAGGTCGCAGCCCACCTTTCCTCTTGACTTGTGATTCAGACTTTTAGGTATTTGGGTCGGGGCTAGGGTTAGCTCATCCAGGCCATACCAGTTTCTCTCATCATTACCGCCCTTTAGACCCAGTGAGCTTAAAGGTCATGGTGACGAAGATGCAATTAGAATTGCTCTTAGTCTTCGATATCAAAAAAAAAAAAATAATAATAATAATAACAATAGAATTTTCGTCGTTATGCAATTATAATCACCAACGATGAAGTTTTCAAGAAACTTCAATGAAGTAGCCGAAAATAAAGAACACAAGACAATTGAGAATTTTCTGTATATTCAATCTACTGAAATTTGTTCAAGAAAAATACCATTAAATAAACCTCCATGAATTCTAAACCTAATCGGAAACCAGAATTTTTTTTTTTAAAAAAAAAACACAACTACCAAAAATATGAAAATACCCCTAAACCTAAAAATATTTCAGAAAACGGTAAAAGGACCAAAAAGCCCTCAAGGCCCTACGTCCAAGCCCCCTCCTATTTCCGAGCCATATCTCTAATCCTCGTTGACCGCCTAGGCACTTGTGGTTCTGTTTTCTTGGTCAGTTCGGCAACTCCACACGGTAAGCGTTGGAACCTAGCTTTTCGAGTACCTGGCATGTACCAATCTTTCTTGGCTTCAACTTGTGATACTCCCCCAACGGATACCAATCTCGGCTCAGATATACCCACACAAGATCTCCCACTTCGTACTGCACCTCTCGGCGATGATGATTAGCTGCATCTTTATACTTGGCATAGGTCTTCTCCAACATAGCTTTCACCTTAGCATGGAGTGATGCAAATTCTTCCATCCGATCATCCACTTTCCTGAACCTAGAGTCAGGAGTTTCAATCAGCAAAAGGTCTAACAGCCCACGAGGCATGAAGCCATAGACGATTTGGAATGGTGCGTAACCCATCGATTGATTGACACTACTGTTAAACTCGAACTCAATCTTGGGCAGCAAGATATCACATAAACTAAGAGCTTTTACCTGAGGACGCAACTTGTTTCCCAAACTACGGTTGACAACTTCCATCTTTCCATTTGTCTGTGGATGGTAGGGACTGGAGAACTTCAGCTTTGTACCCATCCTTTTTCACAATTCACGCCAGAAGTGACTCATGAAGAGTGAATCACGATCTGAGACAATCGATAATGACAAACTGAAATGCCTCACTATGGCATCAAAATACAAGGCAGCATACTGTGAGGCATCCATGGTAGTCTTGCAAACCGTGAATATTGCCATCTTACTAAATCTGTCCACGACTACCATCGCTGTCATTGCCACGAGATGTCCTTGGCAACCCCACAACAAAATCCATCGACACATCACTCCAGGGTGCCTTGGGAATCGGTAATGGCTGCTAGACGATTCACTTCCTTTTGCCTGAGCACAAACACGACACCTCTTCACATAGGTCCGAATATCCTCATCTATACTCGACCAATAAAACCTCTCTCGGACCAGTGCAATCGTCTTGTCCTTACCAAAGTGTCCTTGCTCATGCAACTCCTGTATAATCAATAAAAGCTAAGTAGTTGAAGGAACACAAAGGTAATTACTGCAAAAAAGCTATCTGTCATGTAGTACATAATCTGATGCCCCCATGATTGATGTCTTCCATCAATCGGCCAAAGAATTCATTCTCCTTCAACGACTCCGAAATCTGTTCAAAACCCAGCGTGTAAGCATGCATCATTGAAATCAATAAATGTCGTCTGCTTAAAGTGTCTGCGGCTTGGTTGGTCACACCTGACTTGTGTCAAATTGAGAACGAGAAGTCCTGCAGTTGTGCTACCCACTTAGCATGTCGAGCACTAAGCTTGTGCTGCCCCTGCAAAAAACTTCAGCGCCTCATGGTCAGAGTAGAGAGTAACTCCCGCTGAGTCAAGTAATGCCTCCAAAACTTAAGTGCCTTGACAAGTGCATACAACTCCACGTTGTACAACGAGTAATTCAGTTTCGGACCACCTAGCTTCTCACTGTAGTATGCCACGGGTCGTCCATTCTGAGGAAGAACCACCCTAATTCCAACCTATGAAGCATCACATTGAACTTCAAGTAGGTCTTCAAAATTTGGCAATTGCAATGAAAGAGCTTGCGTTAACCTATCTTTCAATGCTTTGAAGGCACTTTGGACTTTTGCTATCCATACAAACCGTGAGTCCCTCAATAAGTCTGTTAGTGGTGCGGAGATTCTACCAAAATCATGAACAAATCGCCGATAAAATCCTGCCAGTCCAAGGAAAGACCAAACCTATATAACTGATGTTGAAACCTGCCACTCGAGAATTGCAGCCACCTTTGAATCATCCGGCAAGATTCTTTCGTCTATCACAACATACATAAGGAAGACTAGCCGGTGCACCATCCATACACACTTTGACAGATTAGCAAACAATTGACGTTGCCGAAGTGTGTTCAATACCTTTGACATGCTCGACGTGCTCCTCTGAAGTGCGGCTATAGATTAGAATGTCTTCAAAGTATATGACGATGAAGTAATTAATTAACGGCTGCAAAACCTGATGCATTACACGTATAAATGTGCTAGGGGCATTGGACAGCCTATACGACATCACTGTCCATTCAAACAACCTATGCTTCATCTTGAATGCCGTCTTCCATTCATCCCCCGGACGAAAACGAATCTGATGGCATCTGCTCTTTAAGTGCACCTTCGAAAAACACTTTTGCCCCACTCAATTGATCCAGCATGTCATCAAGGCGTGGAATGGGAAACAGGTACTTTATCATGATTCGATTGACCGGCCTGCTGTCGACACACATGCGCCATGACCCATCTTTCTTTGGCACTAGCAAAGCCAGTACCACATAAGGACTAACACTTTCTCGAACGAAGCCCTTGTCTAATAACTCTTGCACCTGTTTCTTCAACTCCTCACTTTGTTCTGGTGATATTCTATAGTGAGCTTTGTTCAGCAATGGAGCTCCTGGTACAAGATCGATCTGATGTTGCACGTCTCGCAAGGGTGGAAATCCTTCCTGTAAATCTGTTGGAAGAACATCCTTGTAGTTCTCCAATGTTGGCTAAATAGCATCCGAAACATCCCCACAACTTTCTGTTGAAGCCAAGCAATATGTGACCAATGCAAAACAAACATCCTGTTCCCGAACTAACTCCTCAAATTCTGCACTAGGCACACAGAGGATTGTCTTCTTCTCCCCTACATTGCTCTCCCACAGTGGCTCCAATACCCAACGTTTACCTCCTATTCTAATGGTATACGTGTGATCATGACCATCATGGGCATTGTTATCAAACTGCCATGGTCGTCCAAAAATCAAGTGTGATGCGTCCATTGGTACGACTTCAGCCCGAATCGTTACTAAATAATTTGGACCGATGCTCATCTGCATTTTGCATTGTTGGTCTAACCGAGTTTCATTGGCATGGCTCACCCAACCAAGTCGGTAATTGTGAGGGTGCTGCTCCTTAGTCAGTCCTAACTTTGTCACTACTTCCTCGGATATGACATTCTCCCAACTACTAGAGTCTATGATCACTCGACAACTTTTGCCCCCAATCGTGTAATGTGTTGTAAAGATATCCCTTCTTCACCAATCCTCGTCACTCTTGGGCGCCAAACAGATTCACCTTATTACTAAACTCTCCCCTTGCACATCCTCAGGGTTGACAACTTCCAACTCCCTTTCAGTGTCCTGTTGGTCGAATCACAAAGCCAGATCACTCTCTTCATGAGTATCTCCCATATACAGCTGCGATTTTAACGTCAGACATTCGGTTGCATGGTGCCCCATTCCTTGGCATCTATGACACCGAATGGAAGCCTTGTTTGAGGGAGGCCTGGCCTCAGGAATTCCAACTCTTGCCAAAGGCGATGTGGCTATAGAAGCCACCCTTGGTACCGCTGCTACATTTGATGAGGGCTGTGATGTTCAAGACCAGCCATACGGAGGAGTTGGGCCAATTCGATCAGTTGGAAGCCGCTGTCTATTCAAAGTTTTCTCCATGGCTTTGGCCTTCAACTGAGCATCCGTCATGATCAGAATAGTATGAACTTGAAGTGCATCACGCAATGGCAACCTCAATCCATGAATGTATCTCGCCACTCGCTGTTCCTCTGTTTCTCGCAATTGATTTCGAGAAACAAGGTTATAGAATTCCAATTTGTAGTCGTCCACATTCTTCGCTCCTTGAATTAACCCCTGCAATTCTCTATAGAGTGTTTGTTGATAATTCAAAGGTAAGAATTCTCGACTCATCTCCCGTCGCAGCTCATTCCAGGTTTCAATCTGAGGCAGCCCATCTAGATATCTCTGATATTTGTTAGCTTGCTACAATGCCGCCGCCCTGCTTTTGAGCCTCAAAGCTATCAACGCAGCTTGTTTCTCTAGTGGGACTTCTTTGATGCACAGTAAATCATCCACCATTGTCGACCAATCAAGAAATTCATCCGAGCTCAAACTTCCAGTGAACTCCGGAATTTCTAACTTGAACCCTCTATCCCATCGGTTCTGTCTGTCGCGCATAGCTTCATAATTCTGCCTCTGATTGCGAAAAGGCCTCTCAAAATACCTTTGTGCCTGGTATGGCTCCTCCTCAAACGGTTTCGGCTCACCCTCTTCTTCCACCTAAAATTCCGGTTGCCCTAAGGGCACAGCTGGTCTGGGTACCTCTGGCAATCTTGGTGGAGTGGTAGGTTGATGCGGATTTGGCGCAGCCAGCTGTTGAGGTGGTGGCACTGGATTTGCTTGCATGGGTGCGAACCTCGCCATCCTTTGTTGCATGAATTGCCTCCTCTCCTCACGCTCTTCCTCTTGCCGCCTCCTGGTTTTTCCCTGATGCAACTTTTGCTCTTGCCTTTCTTTTCCCAACCGTTGCAACAGATTGGAAACAATAGGGTTGAGATCGTTGTTATCACTACTAGACATGTTGTCTGGTTGTTGGCGGGTGGATTAGGGTTTGATGGACCGAAACGTTGTCTCTGATACCAATTGATGAAGATGCAATTAGAATTGCTCTTAGTCTTCAATATATAAAAGAAAAAAAAACAATTTTAGAATTTTCGTCGTTATGCGATTATAATCACCGATGATGAAGTTTTCAAGCAATGAAGTAGCCAAAAATAAAGAACACAAGACAATTGAGAATTTTCTATATATTCAATCTACTGAAAGCTGTTCAAGAAAAACACCATTAAATAAACCTCCATGAATGATAAATCTAATCGGAAATGGAATTTTAAAAAAGAAACGGTACAGGGATTTCAGAAAATAGCCCTAAACCTAAACCTAAAAAGATACGAAAATACCCCTAAACCTAAAAAGATTTCAGAAAACGGTACAAGGATCGAAAAGCCCTTAAGGCCATAAGTCCGAGCCCCCGTATTTCCGAGCCATATCTCTAATCCTCACTAAATGCCTAGGCACTTGTGGCTCTGTTTTCTTGGTCAGTTCAGCCTGCTCTTGCTCACATTGGTCAGTTGCCTCAATTGCATCGTACTGGACCCTTTCTAGGAACCCGAAGGACTCCTTCTCACATATAAATTAGGGAGCTTTTAAAGATTTTAGGATTTACCAAAATTCTTCTCTTGCAAACAGAATCTCCCTTTTGCAATACCATTAGCTCTTACTGCTACTTTCCGAACTCCCTTTTCTTTTTCGTCCATCGAATCCTTCAGAAGTTAGAACACTTCCACTGTCAATCTTTCAAGAAACAATGAGTGAGTTTTCTTTTCTCTTTACTATTTTTAGAAAAAACCTCATCTTCCCGTCCTTCTCAAAAAAAATGTCTTCTGAGTCTTTTGCCTAGTCATCTTCCTTGACCGGGTCATCTTCTTCTACCACCCTTTCTTGCCATACAGGAGAGATTTCTAGTTCTCTACCTACTATTGATAATGAGAACGAGGTGTATTATTTGCCTCTAGTTACTTCTAGGACTCCCCGCATCACAAGTAAAGTCTACCACCCTTCCGAACTAGGGGTCTTCTCCCTTTCTTCCTCTTTAGGTCCCTCTGAAATTTTTCAAATTAGTGGGGATCGGGGCCTAAACAGGGGTGATGTAGCCACCGCTCGAGAGTCTTAGCACTCCAACAGCCGTCGTGTTGGACACATAGTCCTTCACTTGACTAACCTCAAAGGAGGCATTCTTTTGCCTTACCTACATCCTTTGTTTTTTTCCATGGTCCACTTTTGGAATTTTCTAGTAGCATAGCTTGTGCCCCATGTTATGTGAACTATCATTAGGTTCATAGCGACCTACCATCTTTATAGAGTTCCTATTTTTCTAGACCTCTTTAGGTGCTTTTTTAAGGTCAATGTCTCCACGGCCCCAAACAAGACTAGTGTGGAAGGATTCTTTTTTAGGTATAAACTACTAGATCCCTTCCAATCCTCCGCGGGTAATTGGAAGGATTCTTTTTTCTTCGCCAAGCTTCCAACCTTCTACAACGGTCTCCTAACTTTGTCTGAAGAGCAAGAGAGGGATAGAATTTTCCTTGTCGACCTGGCCCATTCTGAAGTTGAGAAAGTCAGGCCGACCCAGCTAGTCTGGCCAGTAGTGTTGGTCCATTCTGCTGGATTGGGTAGTCTAGCAGATCGTGACCTCCCTACACTTAGGAGAACTATGGGGATTCTTCCCACTGGTAGGAAATAGCTTTATTTTTTCAGCTTTCAATAAGTTTCCTTTAACTTTTTTGCATGCTAACAACTCTTCTTTCCTTGTTTTGGCATCAATGAAGGCAGCTTGGCTATTGAAATCCTCCACCCGCACTCAGCAAGGTCAGTAGAGAGGATCGCTGTCCTTCCAAGCTCCCACCAACAGCCCTGGCGATGTTGTCCATGCTTCATTTGCTATTCCCGCTACCATTCTAACCTCTAGGGGGTCAACCTTCAAGATCCCCATCCCCTAGACCTAGAGAAAAAAATAACAATGGCGGATCAAACTCAGACCGCCATGAAGAGGAATGTAGAGGCTGCTACCTTGCGGGCTTCTGAGAATCCAGCGAAGTTTGTGACTTCTTCTTCCCCTTCCTCCTAGTCTACACATTAGGAGAAAGGGCTTCCCTCAACCTCTTTGGGAAGGGGAAGGGCCCTGCGATCGCAAAGTATGGGTTTGGAGTTCAACGGCTGCGCGACCATGGAGGTTGTAGAAACTCTAAAGAGGCTAGGGAATCTTTCCTTAGACTCCCACACTGATGATGGGATAGCAAGATGGGTACCCAACCTCTCCATGGAGTCTTCAGACTCGTTGTTCCAGTGGCTACACTTCCAATCTTTCCTGATGGAGTGTGCGCTTTTGATCGAGATATCTATCGGCAGCTCACTAATGACGAGCTTGACCTATTTACTACCTCTCTCCACATTGTAGTAAGTTTTCTTAATTTCTGCATTTTCGTAGTCTTTTCTATGTCAATTCTTCTTGAGTATTGATTTCTCCTCTTTTAATTTTTCCAAAATCATATCTTCTTGGGTGAGTGACTAAGGCGAGAAAATAGTGAGAGGAAAGAAGGATCAGGCGTTCACCACCTGATCACCGAGCTCCAAGACAAAAAAGGTCGTCTTGAAAAAGAAGTCCAATAGCTTGGCTCAGCCCTTGAGTAGGCGCAAACCAATTGTGCTTCCTCCCAATCTCTCTTCTCGGAGAGCGAGAAGAATTTGTTAGTTGCTCAAGCTCAGAGCTTTCACTTGTCCTCTGCTCTCGATGTTGCTATGTATAGAGGCAAGGAAGTGATTTTAGTGGGTAATCCGTTGAGGGATTGCTTTACTGAACTAGAGGCTCAGATGGCGGATTATAATGCCTCATGTGATGAGGACGACATCCTTTCTCTGACCAAGCTGGAAGGGATTCCCCAATTCCAAGATTACGTGGAGTCCCTGCTATGACATCAGATGATGGGGCTATATGAGGACGTCATTGATAAGCTCCGGGAGTTTAACGGGGAAATTAAAACTGACACTGACCTTGATGCCTAATTATACAATCCAGAGTCAGTCGTCCCTCTCCCATGGGAGCAAGTAAGTTTAGATCCGACCTCGTAGGAGGAGGTTACTGCTGTTGAAGTCTTGGCTAAGGTCGGTTAAGTTGATGAGGGTTCTTCTGGGAAGGGGAAAGAACCTCTGGACCCGCCTACTGAAACTCTAACTGCTGAGAGGGTGATCCATGACATTCCTTCTTTGTTGATGGCTCTTCCCCAAGGTAACATCATCCATAATTATGGAGACTTAATTAAGTATAACTCTTTCCATCCCTAGCCTGTTGATTTTGATGAGACACTTAAGCTTTTCTGAGTTACTCGTCTATCCTTAGATAGATCTCCATTTGAGAATATTAACAATTACCCCACAGGTCGCTCAGATATTGAGCTGGAGACAGTTGTGTATGAGAAGGCTCTACCGAGCTCACTGGAGGCTCCAATAGATGATGAAGAAGACTAAGTTGTAACAGGATAAAACTTTTCATAGTCTTTCTTCTTCTCACTTCATGCTTTGTAATGTACAGTGCTCGTCTTCCAAGCTTTTTTTTTTCTCTTCTGTTTGTATTGAATGTTATTGAGACGTTTGTTTGAGACCTCTTTCTTTATATCAGCCAATTTTCTCAAGTGTCTCGCATTTGCTCAAACACTTAAAAGTTGCATAACAATCTTGACTGGCTTTGAAACTTAGGCAAATAAGAAGAATTAAGATCACAATAAACTCTGCAAACGTAACTTTTATTTATGCCTTTAAAATTTGATATGCAATTTGCACAGACAAAAATTGAAGAGGTCATTGAGGTTTCCTTGCTACTCAGCGACCTCCTTTTAGACAATATCCCGAGCTGTATAACGAGCTTGCGAGGTCTGGAAAGCCTTAGGCATATAATTTCTTTAGGTGACAAACGTTCCAAGGTCTTAGGAGTTACCTTCCTTTGAGATCAGCAAACTTATAGCTTCCTCCTTTATGAACTTCTTGGATTATGTAAGGTCCTTCCCGACTCTCTTGTAACTTTGTCAGTTGTCCTTGTTTTCCAACTTTCCACCTCTTGAGGACCATTTCTCCAACTGTGAAATGCTTTTCTTTCACCTTCTTGTTGAAAAAATTTTTGACTTTTCTTTCAGCTTCTAGTTGAAAAAAATTGTGACTTGCCTTTTGTATCATCTATTAGCTTCCATAGCTTTATTTCTGACTTCGCCAAGGAGGTCAAGGTCTCCCCTTTTCTCCATCTTTTTTAGGATTGAATCATATTTTGTCAATCTCAAGGACTTTATTTCGACCTCCACTGGCATTATAGCTTCGACATCGAAACATAGATTGAATGGTGTTTCTTCTGTTGCTTTCCTAGGTGTGGTTTTGTATGCCCATAGGATGTTTGGAATTTCTTCTGGCTAGGAAGGTTTCCGACCTTCCTTCTCGAGCTGAGTAAGCCTTTTCTTGAGACCTTCCAGAATGGTTCTGTTTGTGACCTCAACCAATTCGTTCGCTTGAGGATGGGCTACGGAAGTCATCCTCTGTTCTATATTCAAGTTTTCACAAAAAGTCTTGAATGGATCTCCTATAGACTACCTTCCATTGTCTGAGTTTATAGCTCGGGGAACCCTGAACCTACATACAATATTCTATAGAGAAGGATTGTACCTTTGGCAAGGAAATTATTGCCACTTGTTCTACTTCAATCCATCTATTCTACGGTCACAATTTGGAATTAGACACCCCTCACTCCTTTTGGGAAAGGCCCTAATATGTCGATACCCCAGATGTTAAATGGGACTGTTGTGTTAATGGAAAGATACTTTGCTGGAGATACGTGCAACCTATTTCCATGCAGTTGGCAGCTTGTGCATTTTTGTATGATCTTTTCAATATCTGAAATCATCGAAGGCCAGTAATAACCCATCCTTAGTATCTTTATGTGATCTACGTATTCCATTATGTACCTCTTCAATGACATACTCTCCTTTTCCCTTTGCCCAAGAATTTGAGTAACAACCATGTTTACAACCTCTTTACACCTCGTCATATCCTATCAAGAGATAAAAGGTGCCCATTTTCATATTTGGCGAGCTTCTTTGTCATTTTGTTGAAGGTTGCCATCTTTAAGGAAATTGTAGATTGGGTATCTCCAATCTGCTTGATCCTCTATAACCAAGTTCTCTTCTTGGTTTATGCTAGGAGAGTACAGCTATTCCACCAGTAGCTTGGCTTTTGTCCCTGCGAGCTAATGGTAGACTTTGGATAATGCGTCTGCTTCAGAATTTTGCTCTCTAGGTATTTGCTCAATAAGGAAATACTCAAGTTTTGATGTTATATCTCTTACTCGTTTGAGATATTTGTTCATATTTTCTTCCCTAGCTTCGTATTCTCCAGGTATTAGCTGGCTATAACTTGTGAATCAGTTTTGGCAAGTAATTTTTACACTTTTAGAGCTCTTATAGGCCTTAATCCAGCTAAGAGAGCTTCATATCCGGATTTATTATTCAAGGTTGGGAAGTTGAACTTCACAGAGTAAGGGATTCTCATTTCCTCAGGGCTGATCAATACAATTCCCGCATCTGAATTGTCTTTTTTTTAGTGGAACCATTTATGTACATGGTCCAGATATTAATGTCACAAGTGTTTGTGAGCTCTAGTGGAACTCTTGTGCATTCTTCTACTTAGTCTGGCAGAGCTTGAGCTTTGATAGCTTTCCTTGGCTAAAAATCAATTTGATATCCTAAGAGTTTGAGCGAACACTTCATTATCCGATCCGATAGCCTAGGTTTTGCCAGAGCTTGTTTTAGTGGCAGATTGGATAATGCTCTTATCAGGTAAGCTTCAAAATAGGGTTTAAACTTCCTTGAAGTAATGACAATCAGTTACAGGAATTTTTTGAGGTCTGAATATAAAATTTCAGATCCTCAAAGCAAACGAATTACATAATATACTAGAAATTGTAAACTTGACCTTTCTTCTAATAGCACGAAGCTGACTGCCTTGTCTGTTGCAGTTAAGTACATCAAAATTTCCTCTCCTGTCCTTGGGGAGACAAGTTGTAGGGATTTTCCCAAAAATTCCTTCAATCTCTCGAAAGCTGTCTGACAATCCTCTATGCACTGGAAATCATTAGGCTTCTTTAGGACATCATAAAACTGTTCTCCTTTGTCAGCCATGTTGCTGATGAAACACCCCGAAGCTGCCATCTTACCTGTTAAACTCTGAACTTCCTTAATGCTCCTGGGAGGTTCCATGTCTAGGAGTGCTTTTATTTTATCAAGATTGGCATTAATGCCTGTTCTGACATCATGAAGCCAAGGAATTTTCTTGTCGAAACCCCAAAAGTAAACTTTTTAGGGTTGAGCTTTATGCGAACAACTTTAAACGTTTGGAAAGTCTCCCTTATATCTTCGATGAAGTCTTCTGAGGTTTTGGACTTAATTACAATGTCATCCACATAGACCTCAATGTTCCTCCCGAGCTGTTTAGTGAAGACCTTGTGCATGGCTTGTTGGAATTCCGCCCCTGCATTCTTTAAACCAAACGGTATTTTGGTATAACAGTAGGTCCCGACCTTTGTGATGAATGAGGTCTTCTCCATGTTTTCCAATGCCATTGGAATTTGGTGATACCTCTTGTAGGCATCCAAGAAACATAGCCATTGGTAACCAACCATTGAGTCCACCATTTGATTGATGCTCGGGAGCGGGTATGAATTTTTTTGACAATATTTATTCGGTGTGGTGAGATCCATGCACATTCTCCACATTCCTTCTTTTTTTGGCACAACCACTAGATTGGCAAGCCATTCTGGGTAGATAGCCTTTTCCAAAATTCCAACATCGAGAAGTACTTGGACTTTTTGAGCTATGACTTCATTTCGTCCTGGAGCAAAAGTTCTTTTCTTTTGCTTTATTGGTTTGACTCTTGGTCTAAGCCCAACCTTGTGCTCTGCTATCCTTGTGTCTATTCCTTCAAGGTCAGTAGGTCTCCAGGAAAAGACCTTTAAGTATTCGTAAAGGGCATCAATGAGCTTTCCTTTAATGCCGGAAGGCAAGAGTTTGCCCATCTTTATCCCTTTTTCATTGAATTTCGAGTTGAGAAAAGCTTTTTCTCCTTTATTGGCAGCCTAGAATCTAAACTCATCATTCCCCTTAGGAAGGTTGATGAAATCCTCCTACTGAAGCATTGCAGAGGTCTCTACATCCCCTCCAGTGAGGTATCATTCTACAATTCCAGGATGATCAAGGTTTCTCCAACCTGGATCCCCAGATAGTAGCTCAGCAAGGAGATTTCCACTTTTAGTTAAATGACCCCTCTCCTTCCTCGAATTGCATTGTAGGTTCCTGGTGCATCTACCACTAACCAATCTATGGCCTCTGCGACCACCCTGCTATCCACATAGACCGTAGTTGGAACTCGTAGAATCCCCTCTACATAGGTCGTGCTACCATTAAAGCTGGTCAAGGCAGTGTCTGACTTTATCAACGAGGTCTTATTTATCCCCATTTGATTGAACCCCTTTTTATACAAGACATTCACTGATGTCAACCAGTATCATGCGTACCAAGAAATCTCCACTTTGGAATGACACCATTAAGGGGTTTGAATCTCTTCCTTGAGAAGCCTTTGACCTCCTTCAATGGCGTTTATCTCTTCGATAATAGGCTGCTGATTGTGTGCAGCTGCAAGTGGTGGATTTGTAGGACCTGTTAATGGAGATTCAATGCCAATCATACCAGCTGGACCTGTCACAAGAGCTAGAGCAAATAAGTTAAGGAAAGCATTAATCACATTTGTGCAAGGAAGAGAAGAAATGCTTGACTTT
>JAOXNR010000001.1:19640487-19653509 GCA_028571225.1 Parsonsia alboflavescens | reverse complement strand
TTTTTTTTTTAATAAAACTAAAGGTCGATTACATTATTTGAAGGTCGATATAATCCTTAAAAGGTCAAAAGGATCAACTGGAAGGTCAGTTGAACCAACAAAAAAAATTAGGCCTGAAGGACAGCTTATACTATTGAAGGTCGGATAGACATCTAGAAGGTCGAATAGAACTCCCGAAGGTCGGTCATTACTTCAAACACTCAACACAATTGAAGGTCAGCTTATACTACTGAAGGTCAAATAGACATCTACAAGGTCGAATAGAACTTCCGGAGGTTGACCATACCTACCGAAGGTCGGCCATTACTTCAAACACTCAACACAAACAACTTTCTTTCTTTCCTTGCTTACACTAAACATCAGACCAGAAAAACCCAGGGGCGCTTAGGAATCAAAACACAACCATCAAACACCATAACAGGAAAAAAAAAAAAAGAAACTGAACATCCACTTATTCTGAACGACGAGACGCGAGTTTGATCTTGTGCAAAAAAAAAACCAACTCCTCTCCCAAACCCAAGTGTCAACTTTTTTATTTTTTCTTCAACAAAAAGAATAAGTTCCATTAAGTTCAACTTTTAATAAGAAAACTTCATCAATACGGTCTTCAATTTGGTTTTATAGCAGTTGCAAAGGTAGTTGGACAGTCGGGCTGTTTTGAATATTGATAGTAATATAATAACTACATGATAAAAGTAAATAAATATTAGTTTTGTTTTCCCTAAAAAAAAGGAAAAAGTCAAAATGAATATAGAGTGAAAAATTAGTTTTAAAATTGAATAAATTATGAAATATTGTACAAATTTAAATAATATTGAAAATTTTCCCCTCAAATTGGATCAATGTGAAAACGTCCCCTTTTATTTCTTATTACATTGATGAGATGTAAAGTTGTACTTATTGTAATTTTTTATGCTTGAATATTTTGAGGTAATTATTTGGATAGAATTATTAACTTTGATTTGAATTTCTAATATTAGCGGCTTAGAGCTCATGAGGTTGCAAGTTCTGCCGTATCACGTCAACTTCTGGGGCATGACACTGTACATGCCATGCCATGCCATACCATGCCCTAGGAAAGTCAATTTTTTAAAACTTCTACATATTTACATAAAAATGATGGTCCACTGAGAAAAGAAAACCGTGTAGGTAACAGAATCATCATATCTGGCAAGATTCTATTACCAACAGCAGGGGCTTACGTACAGTAAAGTCAAAGAGTACCTGTTATTATCCATAGTTAATGGCTTCAAAAATATGTGTGTGTCGGAAAAGGCCGTCTGTCACATAGTTTGCTCGGCTTCATCGATGCCTCCTCACCTTGTGTAAATCGCTTCCATAGATATAAACATTTTTCTTGCTTCCTAGAAATTGCAGGCAGTCGTTAACCTCCAGCAGCATCATCATCAATAATATCACTACAATTCTTGTTTCCATGAAATTCCCAAGACCAGTATCCTTCCTTATTCTTCCATCCATATTCCAAATGGAAAATTAATCTTTTCTTGTTAATCTCGTATTTTGAGTCCACTAAGGAATTTTCTCAAAAGCCCCCCTTCTTTCACCAGGCTAACATTACAACTGAAGGGGGGATTGGGTTTTTTTTCTTCCATCTTACGCTGAAATGGAAAGGTACAATAGAGCAGCATTGCAATCTTACTTGTCATCAAGCTTGAAGCAGAGAAGAAGCGGATATGAACCATCAGATACAGAGACTGAATGGCAAGACAGTCCATGGCATGAAGACGAAGCTAAGCCTGAAGATGATGTAGATCAATATCAAGGGCTACAGGTGCTCCACCAGACTAGAAACAAGACCCCTTTAACGCAGGGCAGAAGAAGCACTGGAACTTCTCCCCAGAGACCTACGATGCTTAGCCCTACACAAAAATCACCACCACATGCACTGCTGCCAAGGGATGGTTTTCACAGAAATGTTACTAGTCCTTTCTCAAGGTCTGAGCATCGTAAGAAAAACAACCAGGTCAATGAGGTTAAGCCTGGTTCTAATCATCATACAACTGTTGTTACTCCATTCTCAAGATTAGAGCGTCCTACACACAACAGCAGGGATGATGATGTGAAGCCTGCAGATTCTGATACTCGTAATAGACATCATCATCTCAGTCCTTTCTTAAGAACCGAGAATAACCAGAGACATATATCTCCTCCTCCTAATAAACCCAAACACTACTGCCAAGATGATGAAGAAGAGATTCTGAGCTCCAATACAAGGCACCACAGACAGGCCAACTATAACTATAGTCGCAGGACTGCTTCTGCTCCCAGAGCCAGACTGAAAGAGTATGATGAACCACAAAAAATTGCAGACAGGAGGAATATGTCTCAATTACCAAGAAACACATCATCCAGAAATGAAAAACTGGATAGTATTATAATTGGTAGTACCTATAATATTAATAATAATAAGCATACTATTCTTCCTTCAGGAGGTGGTCAGATCAATGAAATGCTGGCTAATGCAAAGATTTCAAAATTCCCACCCGACTTGGCTCCCAACTTCCAGAGCACAGAATCTATAGCACCTGGTGATATTTTCTTTTCTAAGGAAATTGCTACCTTTACGATGCAAGATAGTATCTTCGCCAAAAATGGTAGCAAAAGGGACAGCGCTGATCCTCATGAAACAACAACCAAAGTAGTCAGAGATCATCATCTTTTCAATCAGCAGACTCAAGTAAGCAGCTCTGTTTCAACAAGATCAACAGCAAACACTAGCTCCATTTTTGTAAGTAGGCAGAGCAGTAATCTTAGTGACTACAGTGGGAGGACTAATGGAAGCACCAAAAAATTTGTTGCCAACAGACAAAAAAAGAGCCAAACTGACGCATGGTTTTCTTGCATTAAGAAGGGATCCTGTGGGTCCAAGAAATCTCCAGAAAACGAAACATCTCTCTATGAGGCTTCAGTCATAGAGAAAGCATCTGTTGTTGAAAGCTTGAGAGAGTTCTGGGCAGACAAGCATCGACCTAGTTCATTAAGTGGATTCACTTGCCTCAAGCAAGAAGCTCTGCTACTTCAACAAATTGTAAGCCTTTTTCTCTTCAAAGCTTAAAATGCAAAATAATCATCATATATGGAAAGCTGAACATTCAATTATGACCAAGAGCAGATTGAACACAAAGTTGAACACAGAAAAAAAAGAAAATATCATTTGACATAGATTGCAACTTGTAAATATTGGCCTTATTCTTTCATTTATTTTACTCAAGGTATCGAGCAAAATCTTTCCACACATCTTGCTCAAGGGGCTTCCTGGTTCTGGAAAAAAGGCACTGGCAATGGCTCTCTTGAGTGAAATCTATGGACCCCCTGCTTGGAGTGTATGCTCCTTTTTACAACCTGCACAAGTCTATTATGATCATTATTCAAACTTATTTATACCTGTTTTTTCTTTGCAGATATCTCATGGTTTGCGATACTTCCATGTTCAGGTAACCTTGCAACTGATTAACAATATCAAAGTTCCAGATATATAGCTCAGAGAAGAAGGTTTTAATTGGATTTTGTATATTTAATCCTTCTGTTCTTCCAGTTCTTCAAAACTTTGTAATATGATGCACTTTACATGAACATGTTACATTTAAATATAATAACAACCTATCACAAGCCAGCTTAGATAGAGACATTAAAGAATGGTATGATTTTATGATTCAAACTACAATGGTATGATTGCACAAAATAATAGTAATTGATTCTTCAATCTGATGACAGGAAACAAGAACAATGGAAGTAGCAGTCTCATTAAGCTCAAGTCCTCACCACGTCGAGCTCAATGTGCATTCTGAGCCTAATGCCATATATGCCTTAATGGCTATGGTGAAGCAAATACGTGCTGACCATGCTGTCATACCGGAGATCAGCAATCTAAATATGAAGGCAGATTACAAAGGTGGGTTGGATTCCTATGAACACTTAGATAAATAAATATCTTTGGCCCAGTATATTGAATGTTTTCATTTTTATTAATCTGTGCCAAGTGTGTTACAGTTATAGTTCTCTATGAGGTTGACAAAGCTGCTGATAACATACAACATTTGATCAAATGGATCATGGATTGTTATTCCGATGCTTGTAAACTCATCCTCTGTTGTGAAGATGATGCAAGTATTCTTGAACATGTTAAAAACCGCTGTAAAACTATTAAGGTCGAACCTCCAGTAACTCATGAAGTAAGTATGCTAACTGAGAAGTCAATGAGCTATTATATACCCCTTTCCATTTTGAAGTTTTCTGGATTAATTTCTCACTCCATGTGCTCAGATAATGGAGGTCCTTATTCACATAGCAAGGAAAGAAGACTTTGAACTGCCAATGAGCTTTGCGGCTAAAGTTGCCAACAAATCAAAGCAAAATTTAAGGAGAGCAATTATGGCTCTTGAAGCCTGCAAAGCACACAAGTAAGGTTAATAATGACTGAAAAGTGAATGAAAGTCTTTCATTTACGTATACTTTCTTAAGAATCAAACCTTCTGTAGCTATCCTTTCGTTGAGGACCAACCAATCCCTCTAGGATGGGAAGATGCCCTCGTGGAAATTGCTTCAGAAATTATTGCTGATCCATCACCAAAGAGGTAAAATTTCTTAACTCTTTACTTTGATTTAAAATAAATGTGTCTGGATTCATCACAACTCACTAGCTGAACAAAATAAAGGCACATGGGCTATGGTTCATCTTGATTCTTGCATTGGCATCGAATTAAAAACTCACACAACGTGGTTACAGATTGTTAGATCAGTAAAAACTTTTGGTTTAAGGGATGTAAATGAATTTGTAGTATTAGAAAAAGAAAAAAAAATTAACTAAGTAAACATCATCATATGAAGGTGTGATTATATTATGATATTAACATTAATCTGTGTTCATGTTTTATCATCAGAATATTCTTCATCCGAGGGAAGTTCCAAAAACTTCTTTTGGATTTTGTTCACCCAAAGTTGATTCTTCTGGTAATGCATCGACACCAATTCTACAGATACCTGCTACACCAAACCACGTTGATATCTTTCTAATATTATGTTATTTTCAACACCACAGAAGCTAGTTGAACAATTTCTTAAGGGAGTTGAGGCTGGTTCAAAGAGGGAACTTTATTATTGGCATGCTTATTATGTAAGATGTGTCAACTAAGTCTTCATCACAGCATAGTTGCAATTAGCAGAAATGAAGTTGAAAGAATAACACAAGTCATTCATCTGAATGCAGGACAAAAGACTTCCTACAGGAATGAGTGCATTATTAAAGCTGGAAGGTAAACCACACCTGAGAAATTTATCATATATACACATACACTTATTAAGTTTTATCTGCAGGAGTTGGTTGTCGTCATTGAGAAAAATGTTCTTTACCACAGAAATTTTATCTCAAGAATAACATACTTCAACTCTACATAAACAACCAAGTTAATAATATCTCATGATCTAAATCTAAAGGAATATAAATTGTTCATTCATATTTTGTTAAATCAGCCTCTTACAACTAGAGGTACCAATTCTAAAACTGACCAGAAAAATGGACAAGAATATATATGAAAGATTTTCCCCTGGTAGTTGTTTCTTCATCACCTGAACATCATTTCCTGCACGATTGCAGAATTTACAGCCAAGATTATGAGTATTTACAGGAGGGCAACAATCAGCAAAAGGTATCATAACTTCATCGATCGGAAAGGGTGAGCAGCGTGTTTGGTTTGAACAAATTGATCAGAAACATTCCGTGTCAAGATAAGAGCAAACCCTTAATTTGTTGGTGGTGAAAAGTTATTCAAAAACCTTCTTCACCCAACTCTGCTCCTATTTGATCTTTAAGAAAAAAACAACTTTCCACGTGTTTAGGATCAGGAAATACTTTCGGGCGCTCTCATTGTTACCTTTTGTGCCTAATGATTTGTCTTAGCCCTTGGATGGTCATTAAAAAAAAAAAATGTTACTACTCTCTATATTTCAAGAAAAAAATATATATATATATAAATATATCAAAGAGAATCTAGAATAGAAGTGTAAATAAGACGAGATGATTTGTGAACGGTTCGACTCAACTCGATAAAAGTTTAAATTCGACTCATTTTAATCGAGCTCAAACCGATCTTATGCTCGACTCTCTTGTTAAATGATCCGAGCAAAACTCATAAGTATTCAATTCGTTAGATTTACAAGCATAAATGAGCGTTTTAATATAAATAAGATTTTGTTTATAATATTATATATAATATAACTTATTACTAAATTTATAATTTTTTTATTTTATATAATATATGTTATTATTTTTACATAATATATTTTATTTATTCATCTATTATATATAATAAATAATATTATTTTTTAAAGTTTTAGGAAAAATAAATTAATATACAAAAATGAGTTTAAAGGAATTCGAACTTAGTTCAAGCCGAACTCAAATGAATTCAAATACTTAACTGTATTTAAATGAGTTCAAACTTCAACCTTCTAAATGTTTAATTAATTGAGTTGTGCTCGACTCGACTCATTTACAATCCTAGTCAAGAAAGTGAAAGTCGAGAGAAGTGGGACAAGGCCGGTAAGAGAATGGTTAACTTTGATTTGCTTTGGTCATTTTCGTATTTTGAATTATGAATCAAAATTTTATTAGAAAACCATATTATTTGAATTAAAGGTGTCAAAATATTAATCAATTACGCATTTAAGTAAACAATAAATCACATCCATTTATATTCAAATCTGATGGGGCTCAAAAGTGAACATCAAGTCACCCCACAGATCCTGATGAAGGTCCACGGTGAGCGACCTGAGAAATGAAGAGAACAGTCACCGGAGTGGGCTGTCATCCGTGGAAGAGCACCGATACCTAAGTTAATATTTCGAAGGATCATCAAAGGGTAAAAGACCGTTTTTCGAAAGCTAACAAGTTCAGTGTGTTTTTCTCTTCCTTTTCCTTCTTGGTCCATAGATCGATTGTGTATGTTTGTTTTTTTTTTTCAGTAGAGCAGAAAGTCCGTTATCCCCTAGATTGGGGCTCCCCAGTATGTAACAGTAGGCAATTTGGACAATTTTGGGATCTTACTGAATCCCAACAATTGCTCCTAGAATCACGGAGTTTCCCTAGGATGAGAGATCTTACCATTCACGTCTCTGTTGAGAACTATGAGCTCACTAACTGACCTTCAAACCAACATTCCTCAACTTGGATGCTCAAAGTCTCGAACATCTCTTCTAGTGAGGTCGAGCCTAGTGATCTCCTAGGAGTAGTTAGGTGTCGCACACCATTGGCCGTAGCATAGAAGATTTATGAGGTCAAAGGTCAAGGTTTGGCAAGACCTTTGCTTGAGCTCATTCGGGAGGTAGGTTACCTCCAAGTCGATGACCTGGGAGATTGGTGGTAGTTGGTTGCTGCCCATGCATCCTCATTAACTCCGTGAGTTTGACTTTTAGGTATTAAAGGTCTGGGGCCTTTGGTCCAGTTGGGTTGACCACTGTCCGGGTTCTGTCCGTTTATGTTGACTTGTCCGGGTTGTGCCCGGTTCACCCATCATTACCCCCCTTTAGGCCAAGCGAGCTCAGAGGTTGTTAGCGCCTAAATTACCATCTCCAAGTCGTAGCCGCTAGCGGGTTAGCTGATTCTGTGTAACGGCTAACTTAAGGGATACCTCGTCACGTCTCTAGTGAAGAACTGCAAGCTAGCTGATTGTTTTTCGGGCTTAAGTAAAGTTACGCACACTTGGTTACAGCATGGAAGGTGCATGAGCAGGAGTGTTACTCACCGGGTCAGAGGTTGTGGTCTAGTGAGGCCTCTGTTGTGCTCCTTTGGAGGTCGATGACCTACAGGTCCGTGACCTGGGAGATCAATGGTCAAAGTTCGTTGTCTGCTCGTACCTCGGGACTTGCTAGTTTGACTTTCAAGTATTAGAAGTTATCATCTCCAAGTTGCAAGTCTGACCTTTAGGCGTTAGAAGTCACCATCTTTAGGTCAGGGGCTTGACTTTTAGGTGTTAAAGAGTACCATCTTTAAGTCGCGACCATTGAAAGGTCGAGTGGTTTTCTTGCAACAGCTCATAAGGCTGACCATCAAATATTAAGGGTTACTATCTAGAGGTCGGGGCTCTTGAAAAGTGGCACCATTTTCTTGTAACAGCTTCTTTTTCGAAGAAGATGCATCTTCTCAATTTTTGAACAACTGATCACTAGTCTTAGACCGGAAGATTGCTTCGTTTCAACATCAGCAAGATTTAACTCGTTTCAGATCCGAGAAAAGCGCACCGTTTTTATTATTTTCGAGAGGAGACTGTAGCATTTTTAGCTCTTGGGCAAGCAACCCATTTCAACTTTTTGGAGGGAAAACTAAAGAGTTCTTTGTTTTTCTGGGAAGCTGCGCCACTTACTTTGGCTAAAATGAACAGTTTTTGGCTCATCAATTTCCACCTGGAATTTCAACAGGTCTTTAATGTTGCCCATATAAAAAATCTTCTAGCGATTTTGAAATTCTCTACAACCTTTCTACACTCTTGCCTCAATTTTCCTTTCTCTGCTTCTGTTTACTCTGAGTCTTCGTCCAAGTAATTTTTTCGAAAATGTTTGTTATTTATGAAGCTAAGTCTCCTCAAATTGACTTAATGGAAAATGGGATTTTTTGTTCTCCCCCTCTCTTGCCCCAGGCCTTTCCTGTGCCAAGTCTGGCCTGTGACTTGTTTGAGGTTGGGGTTGGTTCACAGTCTTCTTCCTTGACTCCCACTAATATTATAGAGATTCGCAGGGAGATGGAACTGGAGATAGGCAATATTGCCACAGCTGTTGGGAACAAACATCCTTACAACAGGTGTCTGGGACGCATAGTCCTTTACCACTCCAGCCTTTGGGGGGGGGGGGGGGGATTCTTTTCCCTTTCCTCCATTCTTTATTTGTTTACATTGTCTTCTTTTAGGATGCTCCCTTAGCCTAGCTCGTCCCAAACTCTCTTCGGATGGTAGTCATTTTTATAGAGTTCTAGTTTCTCTGGAGCTCTTTAGATACTTCTTCAAACTGAAGGCTCCATCAGTCTTTAGCTCCTCTAGAGGGTACCTTAGGTTTGTCCCTCGGTACAGATTAGTAGGTAATTCCAGTCCCCAGTGGGGGAATGGAAGTCGAGCTTCTTTTTTGCTCGTCTTTCAAACAATCTAGTGTAGAGATATCCTAGTTGGAATCTGTACTTGTCCTTCTTCAATGAGCTTCCCCAATTTGACCCCTAATCTCAATCAGCATAGGGACTTCCTGATAGGACTGCTCTATTCTAGTAGGGCCAGGGTGGGATGCACTTCTGAGGTTTGGTCAAGGTCTTTCCTCAACGCTGCTGGTTTAGGAAGAGGAGTTTTACGCAATCTCCCCTCGATTAGGACAAGCATAAGGATAACCAATTCTAGTAAGCAACAACCTTGGTCTTGATTGAATCCTTTGGTAATCTTTATACTAGCTGTTTCTTCTTGTTATCACGACAGTGCTGAGGGATGCGAGCTGGCTCTACCGATGTAGTTCTACCATAGTCCCTATCGGCAGAGGTGCCACAGCATGAGTCGAGGGTAATGGTGAAACTTCTTCCTCTGTTGCATCTGCCCCAACCCCGACCATTGAAGTTTCTTTCGAGGTTTCTGTTCCTCCTGCTCCTTGGGGAATACAGGTTGCTGCCCACAAGGCTTGGGCTGCTGCTGGGCAGAGGGTTGAGAGGGATGTGATGCTTAGGAGTCCTTCATCGGGGCCAACAGTGGAGATTTCAAGCTCCTCTTCCTCCCTTTTCCCATAGAGAATCCATTTTGTAATAGAATAGGGCCTTGAAACATTAAGTTCTTTATGATTCTGGTATTTTATAATTTTTGCATACACACTGAATATCTACAGAGGTCTGTTTGTGGCCTTCTGTCTTTTCTTATATAACAGCTTCATCTCTTCTAGCCATGCTATTCTTTTCACTCTTGCAATCTTTCAATAATTGCATAATATACCCATTTTGGCACTAAGGCAATTAGCATAGGCATAATATCCATATAAGTCTTTTTTTTTTAAAAAAAAAAAGAACCTTAGCTTTATTTTGTGCTTTGTTCAAACTGAGTTGTTGAGGTCGCCACGATGCTTGGCGAGGTATTTTTAACTGGCTTCTCGGGGTCTACAATGTCTCAGTCAATTTTGGGCATAAAACTTCTTTAAGTGGCAAATGTTCCAAGGTCTAAGGAGTTGTCTTCCTTCGAAATCAACGAGCTTATAGCTCCCTCCTTTGTAGACTTCTTGGGCTATGTAAGGTCTTTCCAGCTTTCTTGCACCTTGGTCAGTTGACCCTGTTTGCCAACGTTTCACCTTGACCTTTTGAGGACCATTTCTTCCACTGTGAAAGGTCTTATTTTCACCATTTCGTTGAAAAAATTTGTCACTTACCTTTTGTAGGTTCTGTCTGCTTCTATTGCGTTGTTTCTGACCTCCTCCAAGACCTCCTCGTTTAAGACTGAATCATAATCAATCAGTCTCAAAGACTTCATGCCAACCTCGACCAGCATCACTGCCTCTACACCAAAGCATAAGTTGAATGGCACTTCTCTAGTTGCATTTATGGGCATTGTTCTTTATGTCCATAAGATGCTTTGGATCTCATTTGGCCAAGCAGTTTTGAGACCTTCTTTCTCAAGCAAGGTAAGTCTCTTCTTGAGTCCTTCCATGATGGTTCTATTAGTGACCTTAGCGAGCCCATTGGCCTACGGATGAGCTACAGAGGTCAATCTATGTTCCATGTTTAAATTTTCACAGAATGTCTTGAATGGGATGCCAATGAACTGCCTTCCATTGTTCGATATTATACCTTGGAGAATCCTGAATCTGCACAAAATGTTTCTCCAGACAAAAGACTAGACTTTTGGAGATGAGATGGTTGCCACTAGCTCTGCTTCAACCCATAAGGTGACGTACTCTACGGCAACAATAAGGAATTGGAGACCCCCTCCCCCCCCCCCCACCCTTTTGGGAAAGGTCCGAGAATATCAATACTCTAGACGTCAAAAGGTACCAAGCATTGATGGATTGGTACTTTGTCGGGGGCACATGTGATTTGTTCCCGTGCAACTGACAGCTTGTGCATTTCTGTATGTTCTTCTCAATGTCTAAAACCATTGATCGCCAGTAAAACCCTGTTCTTAGTTTTTCTTGGCGACAATCTTCGCTCCAACGTGTGATCCACATATTCCGCTATGTACCTCTTCGATGACATATTGTCCCTCTCATTGACTTAGACATTTGAGTAAAGGCCAGGTGTAGGACCCTTTGTATATCTCATCATTCCCTATCAGGACATAGTGAGGGGAACATCTCCACACTTGGTGAGCTTTAGTCAGGTCTTGTGGAAGGTCTCCATACTCGAGGAATCTGTAAATTGGATATCTCCAGTCAGCCTAATCCTTTATCACCAAGCTCTCGTCCAGGCTTATGCTCGGAGAGTGCCACTGTTCCACCAATAGCTCTGCATTAGTCCCGGCTATGTCTCAGTGGACTTTGGATAGTGCATCTGCCACTGCAGTTTGCTCCCTGGGTATTTTCTCAATAAGGAAATACTCAAGCTTGGATGTGTATCTCTTACTTGTTTGAGGTATTTGACCATGTTGTCCTCTCCAGCTTCGTATGCTAAAGCGACCTGGCTAGCTATAACCTGCAAGTCTGTTTTGATGTGCAATTTCTGCACTTTGAGAGCTCTTATAAGCCTTAGACCTACTAAGAGAGCTTCGTATTCGGATTCATTATTCGAGGTTGGGAAGTTGTACTTCACAGAGTTAGGGATTCTCAGTCCCTCATGGCTGATTAGTACTATTCCCGCACCTGAATTTTCGTTCTCCGTTGAACCATCTATATACGTTGTCCAGACGTTATTTTCACAGGTACTTGCAAGTTCTAGTGGAACCTGTGTGCATTCCTCCACAAAGTTTGCAAGAGCTTGTGCTTTTATTACTTTCCTTGGCTCAAACTAGATTTGGTATCAGGAGAGCTCAAGAGACCATTTCATTGACCTGCCTGATAGCTCGAGTTTGGCTAGAGCTTGTTTCAATGGCAAATTCGTTAACACTCTTATTGGGGTAAGCTGCAAAATATGGCTTCAATTTCCTCGAGGTAATAATAATGAAGAACAAGAACTTCTCAAGGACCAAATATCTAGTCTCTGGACCTCGGAGCAACCGACAAACATAGTAGATAGGGAATTGCTGACCTGTCCTTTCTACTAACAGCACTGAGCTAACTGCCTTCTTGGTTGAAATTAGATACAAGTAGATTTCTTCTCCTAACCTCAGAGACACTAGTTCTGGAGGCTTTCCGAAGAACTCTTTCAATTTGACGAAAGTTGCCTGACAGTCTTCGGTCCACTGCAAGTCCTTCGACTTCTTTATGGCATCATAGAATTTTTCCCCTTTGTCGGCCATTTTGCTAATGACGCGTCCCAGTGCTGCCATCTTCCCTACTAGGCGTTGTACCTCCTTGAGGTTTTTAGGAGGTTCCATATCCAGCAAGGCTTTGATCTTATCTGGGTTGGCATCTATGCCTCTTTCCAAGATCATGAAGCCAAGGAATTTCCCTATTAAGACTCTGAAGGTGCACTTCTCTGGATTGAGCTTCATGTGTGCAGCTTTCAGGGTCTGAAAAGTTTCCCTGATGTCCTCGATGAAGTTTTCAGAGGTATTAGATTTGATAACTATGTCATCCACGTAGACCTCTATGTTCCTTTTAATCTAGTTTTTGAAGACTTTGTGCATAGCTCGCTGGAACTCTGCTCTTGTGTTCTTCAGTCCGAACGGCATCTTAGTGCAGCAGTAAGTTCCTACCTCTGTGATGAACGAGGCCTTTTCCATGTCTTCCGCTACCATTAGGATTTGGTCTTCCCCCTTGTAAGCATCCAGGAAACACAGCCACGAGTACGTAGCTGCTGAATCCACTATCTAATCTATGCTGGGAAAAGGGTACGAGTCCTCCTAACAGTACTTGTTAAGTGTGGTGAAGTGCACACACATCCTCCATCCTCTTTCCTTAGG
>JAOXNR010000001.1:19621344-19638638 GCA_028571225.1 Parsonsia alboflavescens | reverse complement strand
GACCAGACTCGACGGGATGTTCAGTTCGAGGTGGGAGATCTTGTGTGGGTGACATTGACCAAGGAACGATTTCTGTTGGGAACCTACCACAAATTGAAAGATCGGAAGTTTGGTCCCTGTCAAGTTTTGGAGAAGCTAGGTTCCAATGCTTATAGGCTTGAGCTTCCCGATGATCTCTGCATTTCGAATGTCTTCAATATGCAGCATCTATCCCGATTTTATGGGGACAATCCGAGTTTGAGGACAAACTCTTCTGAAGTAGGGAGCCTGATGCAGAGCTGGCCCACGGAGATATTCAGGAGGGCCCACGTAGGTCCAGGAGGCTTCAAGAGAAGTTTCAAAACAATCGAAGGTGATCGAAAAAGTTTTGGGGCTGAAACGTAAACTTTTAAAAGTTGTAAATTGTGTCGGAATGGGCTGAAATTTGATGGGTCGACCCGAGGTGGTCTAGAGAACAATACACACTGCTTTGTAGTGATCAAGGCCTTTTTTCGGCCATCTGGGGTCATCTGGATAGACTTTTGGGCCTTTTTCTATTTTCCGTAATTTTTAGAAACTTTTGGGGTTTTTTTGTAATTTCTTTTATGTCGGTTCTAGGGTTAATGCCGACTTCAACTGGAATATTGGCAGTTTGTTTTCGAAATTTTGAAGTTTTCGTTTAATAATATTCGGTTATCTTAGTGTCTCAAGAATATTGTCGTTTTATTCTTGATTTGCCCTTTCTCTGTATTTAGGCTTTCAAGTGAAGTCGATTATAGTTAAAGGTTCTATCTTTTCCTCCTACCATAATTCCGTTTTGCATCAGAAAATCTCCATAGTCATACCTAAAGTTAAGGTCAAAATAAACTCTAATAACGAATGATTAATTTCTGACAATTGAATATCCAAACAATTTATGGCCAGTCAAATAAATACTTCCAGCCGCTTTAACACTTAAATCCTGCAAGAATGTCATATGCCAAGCACATGGCTCCATTTAGTGGGGGCATTATTGTCATCACAAAAAATTATTCCCCGTCCAAGACCAACCCACGTTCTGCAGCAAAAAAAAGGGGAAAAGGGAAAGGGGTTCTACTACCAAACAACAAAAACAAAAAAAAAACTAAGGTGCCATAATGAGTTGCTATCCAAAATTTCAGTAGAGAAGAACTCGTGGCCACATACATTCTCAAACCATGAGGAGATGCTCAAAATAAGATGAGCATTCTCAGTGGAAAGAAACAGATAGATGCAAAAATTGGATGGTGGTATGGTTCTTCCCTTGAGAAATTCATTGCGGTTTCTGAAAGAAACAGAGAAATTCAAGAATTGGATGGTGATATGGTTTCTTCCCTTGAGAAATTCATTGAGGTTTTGGAAAGAAACAGAGAGATGCAAGAATTAGTTTCTTCCCTGGAGAAATTCATTGAGGTTTGGGAAAGAAACAGAGAAAAGATTCAAGAAGATATTGATTTTGCTTATGGGGATTTGAATGGAGGTTCTCTTGGAGCAGATAAATCCAAGAATCGATATGATGTTTCAGAGTTGTCAATTCCTGATGTTTCTGTTATCAATTATTGTAAGAAATTTGTGGTTTGAGTGTTGTGGGGCATGAGGAGAATGATGATGATTATGTGCCCAGTAGTCTTCCCTCACCAACCTACAGTACACACTGTGAGAAAAGGAAAGAATTGGATGATTGGGATACAATAATGGCGAGTCCTGCGTCGACAACGGACATCCTCTGTTGGGGGGATTTGAAAGATTAGGAAAAGGAAAGAATTTGGTGATTGGGATACAAGAATTGAGAGTCTTGTGAAAAAGCAAGAATTCACGAGTTTGGAGGTGATTCTGATGATGTTCCCCCGTAAGAATGCTTTTGAGCAGGAATAATTTGTGTGATGACAAAAATGCCCTCATTAAACGAAACTATGTGCTTAGCACATGACATTTTTGCTGGACTTAAGTATTAAAGTAACCGAAAGTATTTATTTGGCTGTCCATAAATTTTATGAGTATTCAGTTAGTAGAAATTAATCATTTATTATTAGGGTTTACACTTTAACTTTTAATATTACTATGACGATTTCCCCTTATAACTTATAGCGATAAAAATATGTCAAAAATAGAATTCTTTTTTTTTTTTAATATTTCGAGATTAAATTGAAAAATTATTTATCGATTTATTTTTTATTTTAAATTAAATATATTATAACTTTTATATCTTAAAAATTATTATAAAATTATAAAAAATCATATAAAAAAGATTTTATAAAAAATTTCATAAGTGCTTTTTTATCCAAATAACCCCCCTTTTTTTTTTCTAAAAATACTTTTACCAAAAAGCATCCAAACACTGCTTAATTTTTAAAAAAAACACTTCTACAAAAAATACTTAAAAAAAAAACACTTTTTAAACCTATCCAAACGGGCACTTCATTTAGGAGTAGAAAGAAGAGAAGCAAAGATTGTAATTTTACTCAAATAACCTTTCTTATTTAAAAATTAATAATATATAAAAATATTAGATGGATAAAATAGATATTTCACACTTGAAGTAGAAATGATCCCTTTCTTTCTCTACAAATCATCCCATGGAGAGATCCTTTGTAACTCTAAATCATCTCACTTCTCTCCCTTTCTTTCTTAAATAAACTCCCCATGAGAATTCTTTGCCAATTCTCTCACTTCTCTTTTTTTCCCCATTTCTATCCTTCCAAATAGAGGTGTCAATTGGGCTGACCCGGCCCAACCCAACCCCAACCCTAACCCCAAGAGGGTCAAAGCATTTGAAGGGGCGAGATGGGCCGACCCCATTTTCTTAAACGCCATCAGGACCCCAATCTAGCCCCAACCTCGTAATGGCCGATGGTTGGACCAGCTCTCTTGGATTTCTTTTTTTTTAAAAAAAAAACGAAACAATTCAATTTTTAATAAATTTTTCATATTCACATGGGAAAGAATCAGAAACTAACAAAAATTTCAGGATTTGTGGTTATTCATCTAATTCACAACCCAAAATGATTATAAAAGCATGGAAATTATAAATCGCTGCAAACCTTAGGAGGATAGATATGGAAAGATCTTAGTGAGAGAATGTCAAATAGTTAAAAAAGACAGAGAGATTGATGGACAAAAAACAAAAGAACTGAATACATTTATGTAGGTTTCTGCTGATGGGGGAAGGTTGACATACATCAACGATTGATATTTTAAAGAGCTTCATCGTATAAACAAGTGATTTGAGGAGTATTCAACGGTTAATATAAAAGAACCATTTGTAGGGGAAATGGAGACAACGTCTTAGAAAAGAAACAGAAGAGTCGCCAGTGAAGATGTGAAATGGCATGAGTACTTTTGCGTAAGAAAGAAAGAGCCCTTGTCCTTATCGTTTTCTTGTTTGCATAAAAGAGCAGTCGGTAGACTGTGAAGAACAGAAGAAGAAAAGAAGTTGTGACTTGGTCTGTGAAGATACGTGATTGATTAGTGACTATTGTGTTGTGCTTGTGCTTATAGCAATTTGTGACTTTTGTGAGAAATAAAATTATAATTTTTCTTTTTAATATTTATAGCTCTAAGGTCCGATCATCTCTCCCAGTCCTCATTGATCCTCGATCTTTAAGAGTCGGATTAAAAAACTCTTGATGTTATTGGGATTTAATTTTTTAAATCTAACCTTCCAAAATGATGTGATAGAGCCAGACGGACCCAAGGGTCTCGCTCTAATTGACATCTCTACTTCCAAACTAGCCATTAATTCCTCTGCCAATACGTCAGCGTATCCAACTTCTCTTACCACCCTTTCCCCTTATAAAGACAAATCAATCTCAATTCATTCCCATTCTCGCCACTTCCTTTCCTGTTTTACCCTCGGCCGTCCATTTCCTTGCCCTCCTAAACTCAGGGACGGAGTTCCGCTGGGGTGGTAGAAATTACATGGAGAATTTAAGGCATTCTTTTCCGAAGAAAAGTTTTAGTGGGAATGGGTTTGGAATGACGAGTCATCATAAGTCTGTCTACGATGATGTCTTCGGAGGTCCGCCGAAATTTGGTGTGCCCACTCTGGCTCCAAGGTTTGACGACTACAATGAGATTTTCGGAGGATTCCACTCGTCCAGAGGATCCTCGATTCCAATTCTGGATCTTCCTGTGTTGGAAGAAGTGGACTTGGCGTTTCACGTCCGTACCTCCAGGGTAGATTACTCTGAAGTGTTTGGAGGTTTTGACGACTTGGATTTCGCAGTTTCCTTTGAGGATTTGGTGAGGAAATCTAACGGTGTAGATGATTCCTCTGACGATGCATGGTATGTTTACTTTTTGCTTTTAATTTTGTAGTCTCTCTTTCCTCACTTCAGTACTCTAGAACATATAATGTACTGATTGATTGGATGTCTTTATGGTTTCTTGCTGGTTTATGTAAATGTTAGTACGAGTTTTTTTCGTCGGAATTTCAGAAAGATCAAATATATGTTAGCTTCTCAATTCTTCTGTTTTTTTTTTTTTTGTCATTTTCTTTTTTCTACAGAGTGAACTGAAGTACTTATGGTTACACAGAAAGATAGTTGTTTGTAACACCTCAAAACTATGGGATGTTAAATACATAAGGAAGTGACGAGAGGACGAAGGAAGCTTTTCTTTTTCTTGAAGAGAAAAAACAAAATGATGGGAGGGGTTGGTGCTAGTGATGATGTGTGCTTTTGCAAATTGCGTGGAATTTCAAAATGTATTGATGGTGATACTGCGTTGGCATTGTGCGACATGGACAGGCGAGTTAATCAAATTTGTGACATTTAACTGCTAGAGAGAAGCATATTAGAGAACAAAATTGTCTTGACATGACAGGCAAGCTGAAAAAAACGGGAGATGTAAAGGCTGTAAGGAAATTAACTATATGAAATGATTATTAGAGGTTAAGTGAGAATGCAAGGAAAAGGCGGTCCTAAATTAACTAATTTGAATTTTGGGATTTCATTGAAGTTATATATCGTTATACCACTATCAGGAAAAATAATTAGTTACGGTTCCTGTTTATTGTTGTATTGTGAAGTTGGAGAAGTTCACATCCGGGTCTCTATCCTCTCTCCATCGGTAATTACTTTTGTTTTCTTTGACAAACAAGTGCATGACATCTCCCATGTAAAGACATTTTTTAGATGATACTGTCAAACAGTTTACCTATTAAGTGGATGTCCTTTTGTTAATTTTGTCTTCATATTTGTTGATTTATTTTCTGATTAACCTTTGTGAAAAAACAAAAAATAAAAATCATATTGACATTCTAATTTACTTCGCTATTAGATCATGATTTTGATCCTTAGTGTTTTCACAGGAGTCCAGCCCAAAGTGACTCTCCTTTGGATGAAACAGATCCTTCTTCTGAAAGGAGCCAAAATTTGCTAAATGCTAAATCTCACCATCTGCCTGATGATGTTACACAGTTCAATGTCTTATATCACAAGGTTAACCAAAGAACCAGTGATAAGGTATCAAATAGCGCTGGAAATATAGCTCAAGTACAGGCTATTCGTGGACATGCTTACTTGATAAATGATACTCATGCTTCAATGGTCTTAGAAGATGAGGGACCACAATTGCAGGCATCAGGCGCTCTTAAGTCAAATACAGAGCTTCTTGGGAGAAGAGTGGAAGAAAGACACTTCAAGAAGAGTATTTCTTTACCTGCTTACAGTGGTTTCAGAGCACCTGGAAGTGATTCCCACCTTGCGGGAAGTAGTGGATCTGCTCTCGCAGGGATGAAGCCATTTGTGACTGTGAATGATATCAGCCTCAAAACGAGACCTTCTCGGTTACCACCACCTTCAAGGCCACCTCCTGTTTTTGCTGTGGAAAAGGGAGAGCCTCGAAAACCAAATTTGGAGCTGCGAGCTTCAAACAGTTATTCATTTGAACGGATGTCAGGCGAGAATTCTCCACCATTTTATGATGTAGAAATAGATGCAAGTTCATCTAAAGTGGTATCTGCAGATGTGAAAGTTGCAATGGAGAAAGCTCGAGCAAAGATTAGAAGTGCAAATGAATCAAAGGAGGAAAAAGAGGTTCTTCAGAGCCATTCAAAGTTGCAAGCGGAGGATACTAATAAAATCATGGAGGAGAAGACATATGAGCTCTTCAATGGTGATAATAGTTGTGAAGATGACGAAGTACCTGGTGTGTTTGCCAGAGGTGGCAGTGGGATGCAACCTAGTGTATGTGGAAGGCAAAATGTGATACAAATGTCTCAGGATTCTTCAGATTTGCTTGATGATGAAAAATACATTGATTTAGTTGAAAAACCAATGAACAGAAGGCATGGCAAAGAATCATCATCTCAAGTTACTCATCAACTTGAAGGTACTTTTGGTTGGAGACAAGAAACGGAGTACTTCGAAGTGGTAGAAACTGATATATCCCTAGGGGTGGTCAAGCAAGAAAAGGATGATAAAAGCAATGTCCTGCAGAATAAAGAAGGACATGACGTGTATGGACATGTCATAAAACCTGCCACGGGAGCATCTTGGCAGCAAGAAGTCAAGAAGGAACCAATAGAACCGAAGGAGAATACCAAGAATGTAAAAGTGGATGTCACCAGCTACAGATCAGAAATGACTAAGAAGAAAATGAAAAGGTCTAAACAGTGCCAACAAAAAGATGCTGATAAGAATGCCGAGATGTTGGCAACAGTTGATCAGAATGTGGCTGAGGTTGAAATTAAATATAATCCAAACAATATCTGTGAACAGAGTGATTCTTATAAAGTGATCATTAATGTTCATGCAAAGAATGCAGATTTACCGAGAAATGGTATTGCAACTGAAGAATGTGACACAAATCTTGAAGAGGCTGTTGACCGAGTGAATGATGTAAAATGTGAAATACAACAGGAAGAGAGAAAGAAGCAAGAAGAGTCCAGCGAAAGAGAAGAAAACAAGAAAAAAAAGGAAGTTTGTGAAGGAAAAAATGGTGGTTGCTTAGTGAAAGAAGCCACTGAGCAGGAAGGGTACAAAAAGAGACTCAATCTGGGTGTTGGGTATGATGAGACTGAGAATAATTTGAACAGGACCTGTGAGCAAGCAGATGAGGAGAAACCTAAAAGACCAGATTGTGTAGCAGAGGAGACGAAAGGGACCGTACTAGAGACTCATAAGTTGGTAGAGAATGAGCACTATGAAGTAGATTGCGAAACAGGTGAACTTGATGCCAGACTCGCAGAGGTTCGGAAGCGAGAACCAGCAACAGTTATTCTTGAGGATGAAGATGCTGAAGGGAAAACGGGTTTAAGTAGTGCTCTGAAAGGAAGTACAGATACAAGTCAATGTATCATCAAGCCTGAAAAGTTGGCTGAACAGACTGAAGCTGTTGATCAGATTAAGTGGGATGGAGATGACAACATGGTGAACTTAGATCAAGGAATTCATGATCGCACAGAAGAGGAGATCATCAGCTCAATTAATGGGATGTTCAATTTTAAGATGGGTGAAACACCTGAAACAACTCGAGATACTGTTTCATGTGGGGAAGATAAAAAATTGGAAAGAGAATCTGAAAATAACGAGCAGGAAATGGACATAAGAACACCTAAGATTTTCAGTGAAGAAATATCGATCTCATTTTGCAAGAATCAGAACGACTTGCAGCATGAAATCCAGATAGAAGATGATACAAAATTATCTTCCATACATGAGCTTGTGAATGATTCAGATGGAGCTGGAATTGAAGTCAGAAATTGTGCACATAAACAGGACAAAAAAATCTCTCAAATGCCATGTGATCCTGAAAAAATCAGAGTGAACACTCATGAAAAAGGATGGAGTGAGAAAGTGAACAACGTGGTTCATATGACTTTCAGTGAGGAATTCACAAAGGAGAAATCCATAATGCATCAGGTATTCACAGAACCAACTGAAAATATAAAGAGACCTGCTTTCTTTGCTGTGCTTGATGATAAAAAGAACACCTTTAATGCCCATCAAAGAGACACAAATAACAATGTAGGGCCAAAGCAAAGACAAGTCAATGTGGCACTTGCTCCAGAAGTCAGGAAAATAGATGAAAGATGGCATCAGGAAAAAGAACTGGAAAAAGAGCAGTTAAGAAAGTTAGAAGAGGAGAGGGAGAGAGAGAGGGAAAGAGAGAAGGACCGAATGGCTGTTGACAAAGTGACTCTAGAAGTTCGTGACAGGTCATATGCTGAAGCCAGAGATAGAACAGAAAGAACTGTTTTTGGACGATCTACTACTGAGTTACGTCAAAAAGCTGCCGTAGAGGCTCGAGGAAGATTGGACAAGGAGCTTGTGGAGACTAGGCTCAGGGCAGAGCGTGCTGCAGTTGAAAGAGCTACTGCAGAGGCACGACAGCGTGCTTTTCAAAAAGCAATGGCTGATAAGGCTTCCTACAACGCACGAGAAAGAATTGAAAGAGTTCCTGATAAATTCTATGTGTGCTCCAGAAATAATGAAATGAGACAGAGCTCTTCCACTGTGAGTATACCTTCAAAGTTCTTATGTTACTTGCATCATGATAGTCAACTAATTATGTGGCAATGGCAGGATGTACAGCACCTTCAATCTCTGAGTGCTGGAACCTCAAATGTGATGTGTTCTTCAATTGCCATGACTAATACTGGTATGTCTTCCATAAAAGTTAGTTGTAACTTCTATTGGTCCTTAGAATCTACTTTTGTTGATGTATTCTTTTTGACTTCTGGAAGTATTTCTTCTTTTGACAATTAGTTCCTTTTTGAAACTTCATTCAGCTTTGATTACTTTGTAGGGGCTGAAGGTGAATCACCTCAGAGGAGTAAAGCTCGTTTAGAAAGATACCGTAGAACTGCTGAGCGTGCTGTATGTGTTTTCCCTCTGTGCGTATATCTTGATGTCTCCGATTTACTTGCTATTTAATGATCTCAAGTTTTACTACCTTTCAGGCTAAAGCTCTGGCAGAGAAAAATATGCGTGATCTTCTTGCTCAAAGGGAACAAGCAGAGAGGAGTGTATGTATCTTTCTGATGACTAACTTTTTAACGAATAATTTTTTATGCTTATAGTCTTACGTCAACTTATCTGTGTATGTTTTTTCAGAGATTAGCAGAAACTTTGGATGCTGAAGTCAGGAGATGGTCTAGTGGGAAAGAAGGCAATCTACGAGCATTGCTCTCAACACTGCAATATGTTGGTCTATTCATCTCCTGTCTTTTAATTTGTAGCATGAAGATTATTTTCTTTTTAGCATCTACGTGCATGTTCAAATGTTTTCTTTCCATGCCTTTTAATGATTTATCCTGATCTTTCACTGGTATTATGAGAGAAGTATCAGATTGTGCCCAAAATTATAAGAGGAATATGGTTCTCATGCAAAAAGGAAGACAGCGGGGAAGAATTAACAGAAGTTTGATTATTATTAATCAGATTGGAGAAGAAATAGAAGTTGCATGAGCAAGAGAAGCTATTGAGAGGAGACAGAACTGAAACAGGAATCAAAGAAGGAAGGACTGAACTCTTTTCATGCCTGCTGTCTTTTTGTGTCTGATTTCTTGTCTGTCCTTTACATGTTTGTCCAATAGCTTACCTGATAATTTGCAAAGCAGCACAGTCCAGTATATACCAAATAAATTGGATGTACATATAGGGTAAAAAGCTCAAGAGGTCCCTCAACTTCATGAATCTGGTCTTTGCCCTCCAATTTTTTTAGGATTAGTTGTTTGCCTTCTAATTTCCTATCTGGATCACCCCTTCTGTCCATTTTAGACTTTATGTCCTAATGGGGTAGATTTTGGACATTTCATTTCCACCCTTGGCAATATTTGTTAATGAGGATCTGGAATTTTTGTTTGAAGGTGAAGTTGGGTGGGGGGGGGGAGGGAGTTGGATTGTTTTTGGGGGCTGGAGTAAAAAGGTTGTGGATTTGCCATGTGGGTGGTGGCATAGGTTAATAAAAGGGGATTTGATGAGTTCTGTGAATGAATTTTCCAGAGGTGAGAACAAAAGTTGAAAAAGATAGGAGAGGAAGGAGGTGTTGCATCTATGATTTTAGATCTAAGCATGGATGAGAAGGGTACGGTGGTGCAACTAGATATAAGAGCAAAGTTAGATCTGGGAAGATGTGGGTGAAAGACAGCAGGGGCCATTGCCTGCCAGAACAGGCTGGTAGTATAGAAAACTGGGCGACACCATCTTGCAAGACAATCCAAGAACAGTAGAGTACTGATAATAGCTGATTGTAAAATGACTGACCAATAGAAGAGGGTTACATGGAAACAGTTCCCATGAAGATCACGTGGTAGCATCCCATTAGAACTTAAACGCCTAAAATGACTGGAGATACTTTCTGAAACTGTTTGCATATTAGTACTTTGACAAAAAATAAGCCCTTCAACTTTTCAGGGATCTAGAAATAATTGGAAACTGGTTAATCTGACACAAAATTCCTTTAATTAGTACTCTGTATAATTGGAACTTGATGCAACTTTGCAGTATTGTACCATTTCTAATTTCTTTTTCCACCGCTTCTTCTCTGGCATGAGATATATAAGTCTGTTGAATCATCATTGGTTTCCTTTCTTTTATTCTCCCTGCTTTACTAAAAGAACTTTGTTCATTTTTTATGGTGAAGATCCCTGTATGGGAGAGACTGGAGTTTTGGTATGCGGGCAGGGAGGTGATATTTTCATGGTATTGGGGTATAGCTTACATCCAAGAATAACTTGGCTGGTATGACATAAGGGCTGTTGAGGTTGGATATATGTGAGACTCGCACACAGTTCTAGCTGCATATGGTGCATGTGGGACATTTTTTTAGATCCAGACAGAGAACCTAGACCCCATTACATATTAATAATATATATATTTATATATATATATATATATATACACGTGTGTGTGTGTGTGTTAATATATATTTTATATTCTTGTGCAAACTTGAATGTCTTATTTTGACTTTGGTAAATATTAGGGAAAGTGTTTGACTTAGTTATTTTTAGCATACTAATACTAATTTCGTTGTAAAAGTTTAACTAATTTAGCAAACGAAACCTTCAATTTCTTAAAAGTAGGAGAAGCTTGATGAATGATATTGAAGCTAGTTCATTTAATTCTTAATTTGTAAAGAATTGTTGTTAATTGTTATTTTATATCAATTAAGAGTTATTGTCAATCATTACTTTCTTCTGTGTTTTTTTGGGTGTTAATATGGATTTTGATCAATGACTTGAGTTGTTTAGTTTTATATCAATTTTTAAGCTAAAGACAAACCATTCTTAGCTTGTTAAGAGTTGTTAGTTGTTACCTTCTATCATAAAGATTTATTCTTGATTGTTGCTTTGCTGTGTTTGTTGGCTGTTGGTTTGATTATCATTAGAGGATTTTGTCAATGACTTGACCTAAGTTGTTTTAGTTGTTTAATATTTGTATGTAATTTTCGAGTATAGATGATTCTGATTCTTGATGTGTTAAGAGTTGTTAATTATTATTGTGTCACTAAAAGTCATTCTTAATTGTCACCTTCTGCTGTGTTTGGTTAATTTAAATTTTTGTCGTTTTTGTCGATGACTTGACCCAAGTTGTTTAGTGGCTGTATGTTAAATTTTAAGGTCGTAGAGTGGTGGTTTAGTTGTTTTAGGTTTCTGATTTGTGTTAAACATTTGATTGACAATGATGTCACAGCAATTTTCTTGATCTAGCAGAATAAAAAATTATGCTGAACTAGACACCCTGAACTCTATAGGGTTTGGTCTGCCTCTATATATAGACCCTTGGAGGAATTGTGAGTTGTGTGTCCTGGCGCATATAAGTTTACCTACCAAGTTCAGGTTTTGGATAAGCTATGCTGGGCACATGCTGATACTTAGCTTAAAATTCTTCTTGGTCTTTTCTTGAGTTTAAAGCATGGTATAACAATTGAGAATGGGTTGCGTTTTTCTTCATTATCTGAGTAATTTATTGGTCTAGATTGTTTTACAGGACGTGATTGGCTCCCTCAACGTGTTCAAAATATTTTTTTATCTCAGATATGATTGGACTCCTTACCAGAATTGTGCTGAGCTAAAGCCTGAATTTTTCTTCTTGGCAGATTCTTGGGCCTGATAGTGGTTGGCAGCCGGTTCCCTTAACTGAAGTGATAACTTCTGCAGCTGTTAAGAAAGCTTACAGGAAGGCTACGCTATGCGTGCATCCTGACAAACTGCAACAGCGTGCTGCAAGCATTCAGCAGAAGTATGTATGTGAGAAAGTCTTTGATCTTTTGAAGGTAAACTGCTAATTTTGAATTAATGGTAGCACTTCTGTCATGCTTGCTATTTGCTGGCGCATGCCATTTGCCAAAAAATAGTGTGTTTGGAAACAGACACTACTCTTATTTTAGTGTATATATATATATATATATATTTAGATATACATATGTTTTGGAATTTATCACAGTATCTATGTCCTCTTCATCTGTTGTTTTTGTCGGCATGAACTGTCAACGATAACCAATGTAACAGAGATTTTATTTTCTGTGGGATGTGATATAAGTACAATTGCAGGTTTAGTCAAGTTGAGAAGGTAGTTAATGAAGAAAGCCACTTTGGCAATACGATTATCAGATTATTACTCCCTCCATCCTTAATTATATGTAGTTTGTAGTTATTTTATAACATCAAGGTAAAGTTTTTTCCCCTCCAAATGTCCTTACTGGAGAAGAATATTGAGAATTAAAGAAAAACATTTTATGGAGAGAGAGAATGGCCTATAATTAAAGACAATAACCTATATATAATTAGGGTCGGAGAGATTTACATTAGGAGTTAACGTGTAAGATAGTGGCCTGCCCAGAGAGACATGCTTTTAGATCATAACTGATACCTTCAAAATATTTTTAGCTTTTAAAATCAGATCATACAAGAGTCTAAATGACAATAATTTTATACCAAGTTTTTATTTTTTTTTGGACGAGAATGCCCATTCTTACATTATCCTCTTGTCAGTTTCTGCTCATTTTTTATTTTATTTTATTTTTGGGTCAACTCTAAGAATTTTTACTCAGTTACTTTACATGCTTTAGATATGTGCTCAGTTTCATTTGTCTTCAGGAAGCCTGGAACACATTCAATTCTGAGGAGCGGTAGCCAAGTATTTTTTGTTCGCCTGCCGCACATTGCTTCTGTAATTTATCATACTATCAGATTCTGGAAGAAAGGAAAAGAAGGAACCATCTATTTTATATATATATATATATATATATATACATATACTTAAATAGGCTCCCAAACGTACTCACAAACTATAAAAAAAAGGGGTTCAGTTTTTCAGTGCTTTCGGAATTTCTAGATTAGAGACAATTTTTTTTATTTTTTTAATTCCAAAAGTCTTTTCTTAATTTTTAAATGTCAAAAATTTAGTAAATTGAATTGTGTGAAACTTTCGAATCTTTTTTTTTTAAAAAATTTCTTTTAAAAGGGATTGGATGAATTAGAAAGAGAAAATATTTAGAGAAAATGAGTCTAATGTTTCTATACCCATTTATTCATATTCTTCCAAAGGTAAAATATCAATTGTAATATTTTTATTGGTTTGGTTTTGTAATGGGTTGACAATAATATTTTAAATTAAATAAATATTATTAAAAATAATACTTCCGCGGCCTTTAACAATGTAGTAAATGTTAAATTACCCAAAAGAAAAGAGAGTAAAATTTTGTTTATCATCCTAAAGTATTTCGACTAATAGTCATCTTTATTTTTTCATTGGTAAAAGCAGGAAATTTACCGTTCAAGCCGAAAAAAAAAGGAAGAAAAAGAAAAAGAAGGAACATTCATATATGACATTTATTTGCCTAAAATTAAATGTGGAATTGCGTCTTTGTTCATCTAATATTTTTCTTCGGTTCCACTTCCTGAGGAATTTGGAAGCAATCCATGAATGTCACTGTGATCGACTGAAGTGGGGGATGATTTGTTGTCAAGCCCATTTGTGTGGTGGCCTATCGTAGAATGAGGAATCAATCCCTTGTATCTGCAAGTCTCCACTGCTCCTCTGAACATATCCTCCAAGGTATACTTGTATTCAAAACCCAGGCTTGTCAACTTGTTGCTAGAAAAGAGGACAGTGGGTATGTCCTTCTCAATGCCCTTCAATCTGCCAATTAATATAACCGAATTTTTATTTTGCAAATATATCAGGAAGATTCAATTTCAAGCAAACTGCATGGATTTCAATAATATTTCCACAAAACTTGAGTACATAATCATTTAAGCATCGAGAGGTTATATACATGTACGGTTTTGCTAAGAGCGTCTTAATGCACGCTCTAACCGTTATTATAACGGAATTTTTGCTCCGCTTGGTTGGCACTGTGACAAAAATTCCGTTACAGTAACGGTTGGAGCTCGCTCTAGAGCGCATCTTAGCAAATACGTATATATGTATATAACCTCTCGATGCTTAAATGATTATGTACTCAAGTTTTGTGGAAATATTATTGAAATCCATGCAGTTTGATTGAAATATATAAATATATATATATATATATATATATATATATATTTATATATATACTGGCTTGCTTACTCAGTAGGGATGTGGTATTCCGGCCACTGGTCTCTGATCAGTTTTGCTAAATCATGGATAGTTGCATCATGAGAAGAGCAAATGAACCTTCCCTCTGCTTTAGGATTCTCATACAAGAATATGTGAGCTTCACATAGATCATCCAGATGGACATACTGACATTGCTTGATGATTGAGTAGTGAGATTCATTCCCTGTAATAAATAGAAAAATAATTTGCATAAATATTATAAATTAATTAATAATTTGTGTTTCTTACTAGAAATTACGTAACAGAAAAAGATTTAGTCTGTTAATTAATTAACAACCTACCTGCGATCAATGAAAGTGCTGTTATAAGACTGGGTGGAAATGTTGGGATGATGAAAGGACCTACGACCAATGTTGGAATTATACTGATGAAATCAATGTTGTGCACCTTAGCTGCTTCCCATGCTGCTTTCTCTGCCAAAGTTTTTGAGACAAAATACATCTGCATGCACAGATATACTATACTCATCAGAAAGCAGCACTACTGTTGTTGAGTACGTATTCTGGGTAATTCCCTGATCTAGCTAATTATATTATTATTATTAATCATCAATGGCTTCAAGAAAATTAAGCTTGGAAATTAAAAAATGTAGAAAAAAAGAAATTAATTTGATTAGTTAAAAAACTGTAAAAAATTCGAACCCATCCTGTCATTTTCTTGGAATTTATGAATTCCAAATCACTCCAATTGTTCTCATCGTAGGCAGCCAGTTGAACTTCCTGAACATTGACAGTCCCAGCAGATGATGTGAACATAAGCCTTTTTACTGTTTTCGCCTTTACACAGGATCTTATGATTCCCAGAACCCCATTGATTGTTGGCTTGATCACTTCATCCTGACACATTAATAATCAATCATCTTATATCTTAGTAATCAAGAACAATATTGTACGTTTTCCCTTTCATTTCTTTGATTGGTTGATTAATTATTGATAAAAATAGAAAAATAATACATCAGTTTTGAAAAAAGTGAAAAGAAAAATTAATAAGAATGCATGATAGAAGAGATAATTGGTTTATACCTTTTCTCTCAAGATGCGTAAATGAGAATTAATTTTTAAACAAAACCTCCCTTATTAAAGGACAATTATTTTGAAACGGAAGAAGTATTTTTTGACTCTCTGTCCTTTAAAATCTGAATGGCCTATTAGTATGTTGGTTGGACTGTAAAAATTAATGGAGTCAAATTACTATAACTAGCCAGTACGGGAGTTTTCATGCTTTATAGCTATAAATATATATATATATATATATTTTATAGAATAATTTATTTTTATTAAATAACTTTGATCATTAGAGAGTTAATTAAAATATTTCAATTCCGTAAGACTCCATAATATTATTATATAAATATATATATATATATATAAAAATTATATATACGGTTTTGCTAATGCACGCTTCAACCGTTACCATAACGGAATTATTGCTATAGTGCTCATGCAGCCAACCAAGCGGAGCAAGAATTCCGTTACGGTAACGATTGGAGCACGCTTTAGCATATAAATATATATATATATATATATATATATATTTATGTATATATGTGTATTTGTGATTGAGCAGTAATGCTAGTGCTACGGATTTACGTAAATCCGTCGGCACATAATAGAGATACAAAATTCTAGATGGACGAAGGAGAGAGCATTAGCTATTCAAGGAAGTTGAAAACATTACTAACCATATTATATATAGAAAAAATGTAAATAAAATTGGTTATGGATATCTCATTATACAATTGTGTATCATTCCTTCTTACACCGATAAAAATTTAACACATTTCTTTAGAAGGATCAGCTATTCTTAAGATTTAGTTTATCTTTTTCGAATTTAGTAGATAAAATATATTAAAAAATAACAATTAAAAAACTATTTATAAGATTTTTATTAATATTTTATTAACATATCGGGGGGAGTGACACGCAATTATATAATAGGAGATGCAGAGTCAATAAAACGTGCATGTGTTGTTTCGACTTTTTATTTTTAATTTTAAAAGAATATAAAAAGAAATAAAATTAAAAAGTTTACCATCAAAAGCTTAATCCATAAAAGTTAATTAAAAGTGATATTTAGCAGAAAAACTAAAAAAATTTTGTCATATTCGAACAGGGAGAAAATCGGCCAAAAGGGTAAAATTAATTACCTCAGGGTACTTAGACTCAAAGTCCATGGGTGTAGCCACATGAAAAACACCTTGGCAGCCTATGATGGCTTCGTCGAAGCTTCCTTCTTCATTCAAGTCAGCCCTGAAAAGGGTCATATGTGTGCTTGCTTTTGGCAACTCCAGCAAATGTTTCACTTTCTTCATGTTCCCTATATCATCACCGATCCATCCAGTTTAATTTCTCTTTCCCATTATATGTCAAGCACGAATTGAAAAGCTTTACAACAAACCCAATAGAAAAAAAAGGAAGAAAATTTACCAGGATCACGAACAGTGGCACGGACAACATAGCCCCTTTCTAGCAGTCGCATGACAAGCCATGATCCAATAAATCCCGCTGCTCCGGTGACACAAACGGTGTCCGCTGTAACTCCTACCATATTTAAGAATCTCCCAAGACTTCAGCACGATAGCTGATGTGAATTTAATTATGTCTTGAGGACTATCGATGCGAGTGACTCATCACCTATATATATATATATATATATATATATATATATATATATAATTTCATTGTCTCATTTTAACCCGGACATTCCTATTTTTTAGAAAAATCTATTTAATTCATTTTTAAAATG
>JAOXNR010000001.1:19582991-19618340 GCA_028571225.1 Parsonsia alboflavescens | reverse complement strand
CAATGTTGAAGTGCTCGAACAATGGCATAAAACTCAATGTCATAAACCAAGTAATTTAATTTCGCTCCACCCAATTTTTCCCCAAAGAATGCCACGGGTCTTCCTTCTTGACTCAAAATTGTTGCAATCCCGACTTTGGAAACATCACAATCCACCTCGAAAATCTTTCCGAAATCTAGCAAAGCTAAGACAAGCACACTGGTTAACTTGTCTTTGATCTCTTCAAATACTCGCTGAGCCTCCTCAGTCCACATAAACTCCTTGGCATTGTAGAGGTTCTTCAATGGGGCCATAATAACGGTGAAATTCTTGATGAATCGCCTGTAAAAACTAGCGAAGCCGTGCAATGATCTGACCTCTGTGACATTTCGTGGTTGAGGCCATTCTCGGACTGCCTGAATCTTTGATTCCTCAGGAAATATCCCCTTGGCCGAAACCATGAATCCCAGAAATATAAGGCTATCTGTCATCCACTCACACTTCTTGCGATTTGCAAACAAACTATGCTCTCTTAGAGTTGTTAGAATCAATCGCAAATGCTGTATATGATCCTCATCTGACCGATTATACACCAATATATCATCAAAATAAACAACGGCAAAGGTATTCAAGAAAGGTCGAAGTACCTGATTCATGACCCTCATGAACGTGCTTGGTATCCAAATGGCATCACCGTCCACTCAAATAATCCATCTGCCGTTTTGAAAGCTGTCTTCCATTCATCTCCTGGCTTGATCCTTATCTGATGATATAAGCTCTTCAAATCAATCTTCGAGAACATCGTCAAGTCTCAGAATTGGAAATCGATACTTGATGGTGATTCGATTTATCGCACGGCTATCTACACACATCCTCCAACTTTCGTCCTTCTTTGGCACCAAAAAAGCTGGTACTACGCAAGGACTGACATTCTCCCGAATGTATCCCTTATCCAGCAGCTCGTTCACTTGACGCCGCAATTCCTCATGCTGTTGTGGAGATACGCGGTAATGGGCCTTGTTTGGTAGGACAGCTCCCGGAATCAAATCAATCTGGTGCTGAACCTCACACATTGGGGGCAATCCTTTTGGCAACTCCTCCGGTAGTAAGTCATCGAACTCCATCAAGACTTCTTTCACCTTTTCTAGAATTTTCACCTCTTCCTTCTGCTCTGGTAAACTTGCCACCGTGGTTGAAACCAATGCAAAACAAGCCTCGGCCTCATCAACCTCTGCCTCAAACTCCTTGCGAGGTACACAAATAATAGCTTTCTTTCCCGCATTGGTTGGAATACCACCTTCTTGCCTCCTCTGTTAATAGTGTAGTAGTGCGTAAATCCATCATATATCACCTTGTTGTCGTACTGCCATGGTCGTCTTAGCAGTAGGTGCGCAGCATCCATCGGCACCACATCACAATAAATAACACATGTATACGCAACCCAATCGGGAATTCTACCCTGCATCTCTAATCTACCTGCACCTCCATTTCTTTGTTCAACCAACCGAGTTTGTAGGGCTCGGTATGCGGCTCCGTCTTCAAACCTAGTTTCTGAACAGCTTCCTGTGAAATTACGTTTTCAGAACTTCCCGTATCTATGATTACTTTGGAGACTTTCCCTCCAATGGTACAACGGGTACTGAAAATATTCCGACGTCGCCAATCCTCATCAGCCCGTGGAGCTAAACAAATTCGGTGCAGAACTAAGCTCTCTCCTCTTACATCCTTTGGTGCTACGACGTATTCTTCCCCCTCTGCCACCTCAGCATCTTCGAACTCTCCGACATCCTCCTCTGCGACTCCTTCTTGGATCAATAATTGTGACTTTAGCCGGGGACATTCATAAGCATAATGACCCTTCTGTTGGCACCGGTGGACGCGTCTGCTGCATCCCCGGTCCCTGGCTCGACTGCCCTGAATTTCGTCCTTGTGGAGTAAGCGAATTGAAAACCCTTGATGAAGAAGATGACTCTGGACTGTTTGTCGTCGGATTCCGAGGAAGGGCAGGGAATCCTCTACCGAACGTGACTCCCCTGCTGCCTGCTCGCGTCAAGCTCTCTTCCATCACTCTGACCTTTGTCTGTACATCCGTAATGTTACTGAAAGAATGCACCTGTAGGGCATTTTGGATGGCTGGTCGGAGGCCATGTAAATAGCGGGCTTACAAGTTGCTCTTGTGTCTCACGGAGTTGATTTCGTGCTACCAGCCGGTAAAATTCCAACGTATATTCTTCTACACTTTTCGGCCCTTGTGTCAAGCTGTGTAAATTTTGAAACAGGGTCTGACGATAATTGAATGGTAAAAACTCCTGCAGCATCTCTCTCTTCAGTTCGTTCCAATCATCCAAAACAGGCATCCCATCCAAATACCTCTGATACCGAAAAGATTGCCACCATGCTGCGGCTCTGTCTTTGAATCTGATCGCGACCAGCCCTACTTTCTTATCATCAGGGACTTCTCTCAACGCGAACAATTCATCCACATTGCTCAACCAATCCAAAAATTCTTTCAGAGCCAAACATCCGGTAAACTTGCGGAATCTCCAGTTTAATTCTTGAATCCCATCGCTGCGCATAATTGGTTCTGGCCGCCGCCGCCGCCCTTGGATTTCCATGACCAGCTCTCCCTATTCAACCGCCGCGGCCACCGCACCTGTTGACGACATCGTCGCCGCCGCCGCCGTGCGCGACTAGCCTTCCCGTAGGTTGTTCAATGTTCTGCTCTACTGGCAGATTCGCGACTGTCATCCGCTGTAGCATCTGCTGAAGAATTTGCATCTGCTGGTCTTGTCGCTGTTCCTGGCGATCTTGATGCTCAATAAGTCGCTGCATCTCCCGTTCGCGATCTGTTCGGCTGCTACGCAATTCTTCCAAAATCGCAGCTATGGTTGGATCAACGCCTGACATCGTAGATCTCGGCTCTGATACCAATTGATGCAAATCACGAATATTATGGTGGGGAAAAATATAGAACCTCAACTGTAAACAACTTCACTCGAAAGCTTTATTACAGAAAAGGGGAAATCAAGAATAAAACGACAATATTTTTGAGATAGTATGAGAATCGAATTTTATTGATTGAAAACCCAAAACTTCATGAAAACATCAAAATCTCCGAAAACAAACAAAAATCGGCATTAAATAAACCCTAGACAAAAAAATAGAAAATTATGAAAAGACCCCAAAAGTTTTTAAAAGGCCCAAAAGTCCACCCAGATGACCCCGGATGGCCAAAAAATGGCCTTAGTCATAGCATAGCAGTGAGTATTACTCCTTGGACCACCCTGGATCGACCCGTCAAATTTGAGCCCATTCTGCCGCTCTCGCAACTTTTCAGTTCTTACGTTCCGACGCCATAAACTTTTCCGATCATCTCTGATTGTTTTGAAACTTCTCCTGCGGCCTCTTGGACCTACGTGGGCCCTCCCTAATATCTTCGTGGGTTAGCTCTGTGTCATTATGGAATCCCGCCAACTACTCGTGAAATCGTGGAGTTTCCCTAGATTGAGTTATCTTGCCATTCACGTCTTTGTTGAGAGCAACGCGCTCGCTAATCGACCTTTGGACTAGCTTCGCAACTTGCTCGTGGATATCGAGGATCTCAGCTATCTCTTTTGAGAGGTCACTCTGAGTGATAGTAGGCTCATGGGAGTTGTTAGGAGTCGCGCATATCTAGTCATGACATGGAAGATGTATTAGACGAGTTGGAAGTTACCAAATCATGGGTCAAGGTCTGGTAGTGCCTCTCTCGAGCTCATTTAGGAGGTCAGTGGTAGTAGGTCGCCCCTCACCTATCCTTATTGACTTTAGTGAGTCTGACTTTCAAGCATTGAAGGTTGGGGCTTTAGGCCCATTCTGTTTGGGTTCTGTCTGTTTGCATTGACTTGTCTAGATCGTACCCGTTTTTCCATCACTTGTAAGATCAAGTCTAACTTTTAATTTGCATTCTTTGTTTCAGGCAATTGTGTGAATTTAATTGGTAAAGCTGTTACGCTTTTTGGAATGTATTTTGTTTAAATGTGGAACTATTATGTATTTTGTTTAATTTAAAGTTTGAACCGATCATGTATTCATGTTCCAGATTGATATGTAGTTATAATTTAAAGTTTGAACTGATCATGTGTTCATGTTCCAGGCACTATGTAGTTATATTCTTGATGGGATTTCTATCTATTTGTTAAATTGTGGAACTATTATGAATTTTGTTTAAATTTGTTTTATAAATGAAAAATTTTTTTTATTTAATTTTTTAACTGGTGAGTTCGATTCAAACGAGTAGATTCACTCATAAAATTCAAAACAAGTCAATATGGGATAGATAAATTTTTATAGGAATAAGACATGATAAGTCAAGAACCCATAATAGATCACATGCAGGTCAAGCCTAGCTTCAAGGTAGATGGGGATTTTCAAAAATATGTCCTAGCCTATGGGTGGGTTTTGTGAGGGGTGCCGCCTATGGGTGGTGCTAGGTTCAATTCTGCCACCCACCATTACCGCCACCGTCTTTTTCCTTCGTCAAGCGTTGCCGTCCATCGCTCACCACCACCTCCATCCGCTTCAAGTCCAAGCCATCTCTGTAGTTCATCTTTTCATTTTCATCTTTCTTATGCTTATAAAATTCCTCATTTTTAGTTGCCGAGTCTGTCTTTGAATCCTTTTGATTCAGGTTACAAAATTGTCCTCAATACATGCTTTGGTTATATAAAGCTAATTTCTGAGACTTCTATTTGGCTTTTGTTACTTGTATGAATTATCTTTCAGGCTTAAATAACGACGGTCTTTATTGAGTGATTTAATTGTGCCTTTCCTTTGATTACATTACAGGATGTATATGCTTCTTCAGGTTTTCTAAAGAAATGGGTTAAATGCTTCAATTGTTGCTAGCAGGATTCTCATCCATGTCACTGTTCAAAGTCAGACATTTTTCTCGTCTTCTCCCTCATATTACTGAAAACTACTATTCAAAGCCAGCTATAAACGAATGGCGATATGCCAACCTTCACATTAATGGCCATTTGTTGAATGAAATTTCCCATAGAGACATATCCTCTCTCAACTGTGTCCTCAACTCCTATATTCACAATGGGGATGCTGTTGCAACTTGGAATCTCTTTGTTAAAATGCGCAGCATCCACTCTGATGTAGATTCCTATACATTCACTCCAGTATTGAGAGCTTGCTCAGCTCTTCAAGGCCCAACCCCTGGACTGCAGGTTCATGCTATAATGATCAAATTGGGTTTGGATACTGAGATAGTGACCAAAACTGCCCTAATTGACATGTACTCCAAATATGATCAACTAGAGAACTCTGATTGTTTATTTTATGAGATGAGTTATAGGGATGTTGTTGCATGGAATGCTATGCTTTCAATTTATTTATTCCATGGTCTACCGCTGAAAGCTATAGATTTGTTTTGCAAGATGAGAAGGGAAAAAGAAGAGTTCAGTGAGTTCACCTTGTGCTCTGTGCTTAAAGCATGTAAATCTTTGAAGGCCTATCAACAGGGAAAGCAAGTTCATGGCTTGATTATTGTGATCGGTCGTGATTTGGTAGTTTTAAGTACTGCTTTGATTGATTTTTACTCCAACTTAGGGCAGATTGATGAAGCAATCAAAATATATCACACATTGAGTTGGCAAAAGGATGATGTTATTTTCAATTCTTTGATTTCTGGTTGTGTTCGTAATAAAAGAAATGATGTAGCTATGTCACTTATGAATGGAAGTAAACCTAATATCATTGCACTTACAAGTGCTCTTGCTGCTTGCTCTGAGAATTCTGATATGTGGATCGGAAAGCAGATACATGGAGTGGTGATACGTCAGGGTTTCACAGATGACACACAGTTATGCAATGCACTATTAGACATGTATGCCAAGTGTGGCAAAATCAGAGCCTCACGTTTAGTTTTTAAAGGAATATGCAGAAAAGACGTGATTTCTTGGACGAGCATGATAAATGCATATGGAAGTCATGGTTGTGGTGCTGAAGCTCTGGACCTTTTAAAAAGGATGGGAGAGGAGGAAAACAAGGTCTTTCCAAATGCCGTGACACTTCTAGCTGTTTTATCAGCTTGTGGACATTCAGGCCTAGTGGAAAAGGCACAAGAGTGCTTGTCCTTGGTTCAGGATAAGTATGGTTTAGAGCCAGGTCCAGAGCATTATGCCTGCTTAATAGATATGCTAGGCCGAGCTGGTCATATTGAAGATGTGTGGAGTCTTTTCCATCGTATGATAGACAAGGGTACCAAGCCATCTACTGCAGTATTTTCAGTTCTACTGAATGCTTGCAGCATCAACCAAGATGTCATGCGTGGGGAATTTGCTGCCAGGAAACTCTTTGAGTTAGAACCAAATAACCCTGGGAATTATGTAGCTCTTTCCAATTTTTATGCTTCCACTGGCAGATGGGATGCTGTTGATGAGTTGAGGAATATCATGAAGGAAAAGGGAATACCTAAGGGAGAACGGACTAGTTGGTTCACTGTAGCGAGATCTAGTTATCAAGTGTAAGGAATTTGGAGCATTAAGTTTTCGCAGAATTATAACTCAGTTTTTCACATTTTCTTCTTTTTGCTTCTATGATAAATTAGACTTGCTTAACTTTGTGAGATGATGACATGGAGTTGTTCATACCAAAACATGAATTGACGCAGCACCAAATTTTTTGAAAATAACTCTACTGAAATTCATCTTTTCATTCATTTTGTTTAACTGTTGTATCAATTTGTTAGTGTGCACTGTTATGCTTCATTAAAATGCGATATCGTCAGATTGTAAGTGTAGTCTGCTATCATTTTTGTAAGGTATTCTCACACTTTAGCAGTGATATAGCTTGAGGTCAGAAACTGCTAAACTGTTGCATGCTAACTAGTAATTCTGTGTCCCATATAAAATATGATTACAGAATTAATTACTCTTCCAGTTCTGAAATCTCTCTACCTGTGATCATATGACAACCATCAACTGCCCCAGTCTAGTTCTTTGCAATTTTGAATGTAATAAGTTGTTTGGCAATTAGTATGTGTGACAAAATGCCACAGTAAGTTCAGCATGGCAACAATGCAAAAGTTATTGTCTCACAAAGTAATTATTTAGCATATCATGCAAATACCAGAACTAAAGCTGTTTCTATCCAGTAATAGCAGCAAGAGAACATGACTAGTGACTAGGGATGATTCTAATGACTAGATATTTATTGATAGGAGTGAGGATTTAGGTTGGGGCCACATGTGCACACATTACCTGTTCAAAGCATATTTTATTTGTGTGTATATACATATGTATGGCTGTGTGTACATATGTTTTGCAATCTCACTTTTACTTGCCTGACTTACTATTCCAGATGAAGACAAAATATGTTCTGAAAGGACTTCCGTTGCAAGGAAAGCTAATCATATGAAGGTTGCAAGAGTATGTGGGAGCTTACACATGAAGTAGTACTTACAATGGGAAAAAATAATGGTTACTTTTCAGCTTTATATGTTTCCTTGGCAAAGAGAATGACTTCTGAGGAAAAAAAATAAAAAGAAAGGAAACATGGAGACTCCATCTCTTCTCTCTGAACTCAAAAGCTAAATTCAGAATCTTCAATTGGTGCTCTCAACTCTCAGATCAAGATATATTTTCACACAAGAAGGTGAGCTCTTTGAGTTTGAGAAATCTGAAGTTTTATCTGCGGGCAAAGTTGAGAAATTGGTGTTTAGATCTGTGAATTTATCCCATGTTTTACTTAGATTTAGTCGATTCTTATACTTTATACTATCTTTGGATTTGATTTCAAGGATCTAAGTGCTCAAATTTCACCTCCAGCACGGCAGCAGCAACGAGTGCTTCAAGTTGTAATGCTAGTGTTTCCATTTCAAGTACATATGGTGACTTGTTGCAATTTGCTGATCTTGACTGCATTGAGCCATTTGCTTGTTATTTTTTGGACTGGAAACAATCGCTTGCTTGTTATCTCAGGAACTTATCTTTTAGTTATTTTTCACTAGCAAAAAATCGCTTGCTAGTTATTTTTCAGCCTATTCTTATCTTTTAAGGCTTTCCATTACTATCATTGGTTGAAATTTGTTAGCTTCAGGTTGATTGCAAAGTCAAGTTCACCTTTGGTTAATTAGAAAGGCCTTAAGAGAATTCATGACTTCTATTTAGGAATTTGTCCACTAATTAAATATTTACACCTCCTCCACTGACTTTTGTCTTTTTGGTTCTGTATTTTTTCATTGATAAACGGACCCAAGAAGCTAATGGCAGCCAATTGGATAATTTTTTTTAGACTGATGTGGAAACAAATTTATCCTTCTTCTTAGCATCTGGTTGTTTTATTTGAAGTATTTACTTACGACACCGTGGAGAAGCTTGTTCTCTATATTTGCTTTCTAAACATGTTACTACTGTATTCTAGTTTCATCTATGTTGTTTTACCTTTTTCTTTCGAAATCTTTTCTTTGCTGAATGCTTAGTGAAGTATTTAGAGTTGGAGAGACGAAATTAATGTCTTATCGATTTTTATTTGCAAGTTTCACACTTGCGTGACAGAAAGTTGTTTCAATTCCTTGCTTTTGATTGGAACAAGAGCAGCACTTTGTGATTTTTTGAGTTCAGTGTTCCTGTCTAAACCTCTTGGAACATCAACTAGAGTTGTGCTTGATATTGTGAAGTAATCTAAACCAAGGTTTTTAAACTAGAGAGTTTAGGTAAACTCGTTTGAGGTCGGGTAAACTTGAATAGTAAACTTGACTCATAAAATCGTTGAGTATGAGTTTATGTTCCTGTTAAATATATATGTACATATATTTATATATATATTATACAATTTATATATCATCATAATAAAAATAAATATCCATATAAATGTAAGAAACAAAGTCTAAAATCCAAATTTATAATCAATTCTAAATTAAATGACAAAAAATCTAACAAGTTTTAGAAAATTAAAATCCAACCAACATTGTTAAAAATATCAACAATCGAAAGCAAATGTTGTGAAAACATAAAAAACTACATCAACATTAATAAAAACATAAAAATTAAAATTTCGATACATTAGTACTTTAAAAAAATTTAGGTCTTATTAGATAAAATAATTGGAATATAGAGTATGTCTATGTAAAAATTATTAAAAATATTACGAAAGTTTAAAAATTAAATTTATCTATATTATACAGATATGAGATATTTATAGATGTATTATTAAATACACTTGAATAGTATATATATATATATATATATATATATTTATATATGATCTTATTTTGCAAAAAAGTGCAGATATATAAAACAGATTAATCAATGTAATTGTGTGCACCTAGTTCGAATCCTCATGAGCACACATCTGATGGAATTTTTTTTTTTTTGATCTAAGCGATTCAAAACTAAAAGTTGATTTCATTATTTTCCCCCTTTTTGTGACTGTTCAGGATAGTTCCACTCTTTATGATGACTTGCCAATTCCTTTTTGTGATTGTTCTCAAATTGAGTTAGGTATACCCTAATATCATAGGGTTGGGGAATAGGATTTTGTCATATGATATTTGACGGATGAAATCTTTTTGCTAGGAACAGAATGACATAATTAGATCTAAAATGTTTTAATTGAGGGCTCTGGAAAGGTAGAAAGTTAACTTTAGTGGTCATTGTAACATGTTTGTTTTATGCTGGTTATCTGTAAATCTCCAAGAATTTTATTAGTTAAGTTTCAATGAACTAATTCTTTTGTCAGAAATTGAGATATATATTAGGAATACTTCAGCTTGCAAGAAAAGAGATTTTTTTTCTCCCAATCACATCTTCTGCTAAGTCCTTTTTTGTTTTTTTTTTCTTTTTTTCTTTTTCTTGTTTTTATGTTTGGGTGGATAATATCCTGTACTGATGTTGGGTAATCTGTTTGTGAGTTCACCCTGGGAAATTGTCCTTTTCCAACTTCTGTTGGAGAGACACTATCCACTCTAAAAGTCATTATGATAATTGAAACGTTCTGAACATAAAAGTGAAGGTAATGGTAGAGAATAAATTCTATGTAATATTATTTTCATTGAAGCTGGATTTATAAGGTCTAATTCTTGACTAATTCAATGGAGGCAGCCTATGGACATTTAGGAAATGTACACGATAGTAAAGAAAAGACAAGGTCCTTTCAAGTTTCTCACTCACTATGTGAATTAGCATTACTTAAAATATACTGATTGGTACGAAAGAATCTTGCCCTTCATCTTCTTTAGCTACTAGCTTTCTTCAATCACCCTGGTTCAATAAGACATGTCAGTAGCACCCTGGTTAAACTGAATTGCCTAAGTTCATGCTTGTGAGGACTTCAGTTTGCTGTACTGCTATTTGACACGATTTCTGTCACCGGAAAAGAATTATGTTTCGTCATTTGTAATATTTCTTAATTGCTTCAGTGCCATGCTTTCTGCAGAAAGGTTTCCGATGTTCTCTGGGAGGCAATTTCAACTGGTTTAGTTTTTTCATTGTACCACCAGGGGCTTTGTACCAAGAACCTGCAGTCTTTCATTGCTCAATTTGCCTATTTCTATGGCTATAGCTACTTTAAGAGACTCTACTTGAAAAGGACTGGTTACAGATCCATAGGAACAAAAGCCAACATAATTCTTCCTGCTGCTGGGGCATGTACTGTGGTTATGTCTCATGTCAGATAATTGTGACTTACAGGTTTTCAGTTTGCTTGGTGCAAGACTTAACCGTGTAAAGCTTCTACATTACCACTCAGTGCCCAACATATTCCATGCAGGTTTTGGACTAGCACAAAAATAATCCAGAACATTCTCTATGAATGGAATTGCAACAAGGGGTGTGACTCTGTGAGATTAATCCTTCGAGCAAGGAACTTAAAGAAGGCAGCAGAAGTTAAGGAGAATATAGTGAAGGAGACTCCGGCAGCAGATGTTACATTGGTGGAGATAGACTTAAGCTCACTTGCTTCTGTCAAAAGATTTTACACTCAGTTTTGTCTCTAGGATTGCCACTCAACATTCTCATGTATGTGTGTTTTTCAGGCCCATTTTTGTTTTTTCTTTGAAAAGAAAGAATTAAATGCGAATATGAAATATGTAAAATATCATGGCAGAAAAAATGCTAGGAAGTTTTCACAGAAGTTGGAGTTTTTTGAGGACAAGATTGAGCTGACATTTGCCACAAATTACTTGGGTAATGATCTTTTATTCTCTTAAGTCAAAAATCTAGAGATTTTTTTATTTGGAGTGGTCTTCTTCTTTATTCCTGCTTATCCATTCATCTGAATCAATGTTGAATGATTATTATTGTCTTTATTTGCCCCTTTGGAAAATAATCCTTTTTTTTTTCTTTCTCATCTGCTGAAGGATTTTATTCCATTGTTGACCTACAAAGCTCATAGAAAGGTTATAATGAAACCAGTCAGAGGCATATGTAAGTGAATATGAAGAATCAGTTAGCTTACATAACATTCTCAATGGCGAATTTTCAGAACGAGGTGAAAACTTGAAAGTTGCTGTTGAAGGTCAGTTCACTTATTCTCTTAATCACCAATGATTTAGCTAATTCTTCATTATTTTTCTATGTTCTATGAATAAATTTAATAAATTTTCATTTATTTCTGTGGGATGACTTGGGAAATATGAATGCATTAGATTCTAGTGTAACTTAGAAATAAAGACCTGTACCAAAATGTAAGTAGGACTCTTGTTTTAGGTCTTCTTGGATTTTAATCTGAATTGGATGCTAGTTTAAGTTTATGACATAAATCCTAAACATTATTTTTTTTGGATTGGTAAACAAGATGCTAGGTTTCTGCTTCAGTATTATATGATACTACCATATATTTCCTTCAAGAGAGAATCTCAGCACTCAATCTTGGCTTTTGAGTGTTGCTGGTTGCATCTACTATGTAGACAATACTTTCTGCTCGTATTATTTAGTCTAGCTTTCCCAAGGATTTGGAATCATGTAAGAATTGTTAAACTTGTTATCTTATCAACCTTTTTTCCATCATTAGGGCTACTCTCTGCATTTGTTCAACAACATGAAGGGACTAAGGTTTATGATATTTCGGAATTGAAGCTTGGATCTTATGATGACCTTCCAGCTGGTAGTGTTTCTAAATTGATGAAACAAAACTGTCTAGAGGTAATGATGTTGTTTGCTTCTCAGTATTAGGACTGTTGTTTTTTTACTATTATTATTATATATTATTATTTTCAATTTCATCACTCCATGTTCGCTTGATGGGCTCATTTGCTTGAAACAATGCCCATTTACAGAATGCCTCTATGCAATCGCTTTTCTGTGTTATGAATAAGATTTTGGATGAAAGTATTGAAAGAAAGAATGGTGATATTCCCAAGTTATGACAGGTACAGGGCTAATATCTGCCTTAATACTGCTGAGATAATTCTAATATCTAATATTTTCACTGATTTCCTTGTTGACATAGTTTTTAAAATTCTTATGCTTAACTAAGGATGCGTCTCAGTGTATGTCATCTTTGTTAAAATTGGTCATACAAGAGATTGAGCTTTGGGTTTCAAAATATGCAGTCTTTGAGAGAGGTTTCAGTTTATAAATCAAATCCACTTGTAGATTGTAGTTTGTTTTCTTAATTTGTTTCATTTACAGGTTAGACCAAAACTGATACATTGGCCATGTATGCAAGGGATATGATTGTATCTTAGGTATTTAGCTCCGGTATAGTTTGTATCTATGCAATCTGTCATTTCTTTATAAACTAGTATCTCCTTGAATGAAAAGGCAGCCCACTCTTGACCATAATTGAAAAAATATTTGATGGTTATTAAATTTGAAAGAGACATTTTTTGCATTCCCTCTGTCTCGTTAATAGGTAGTCTTCATAGTTCAATTGGTACTGCAAGTTAATTGAATACTGGCTACCTTCTATTGAGCTCATACCAATCATGTAATTGAATGTGAAGCTGATGTTCTATGCTTGTATTGCAGCTATGTTCGGTGAGCCTTCTTGCTGGACTTGTGTTTGAAGAATTCACTTTGTGGGAGTGGTATATTTTTTTTGGGCTTTTTGCCTAAATGGTCCAACATGTTTAGGGAAAACTGTGAAACGGTTCCACAAGTTTTTTTTTTTACCATAATGGTCCCAAAAGAATTCACATTCTGCCATAATGGTCCATGCCACCATTTTCAAGTCAATTCCACGGCAGTGCCAGTCACTTGATTGGCACATGTTTTATTTACAAGGGCAATTTTATCCTTCCACAAGTTTAGGTGCCATTATAACAGAACTAAAAAAAAGGGAAAAAGAAAAGATAAGTTGAAATCAAATTATGTATTCGGACAACCCCTTTGAGAACGAAAACCACAAAATCCCCAAATCAATTACCCCCTTTCCCCTAAACCTCCCAAAGCGTTATTTCAAACCGGTATCAACCCTAATTAAATCCCAAATCAAAATCTTTAGATTGTTATTTTAAGAAATTAGGCTTCCAAATCTTTAATTTTTATCTTGTTTGTTGCATTGGAGAGAAGATGAGTAATGCTTTAACAATCATGTACAATTTTGATTCTCTTATTTACTGGAATCTTACTTTCTAAATTTGATTCCTTACAGAGGAAAATGGATGAAAAAGCTAGAATGGGTGTGATGTGTTAAGAACATTTGTGGGGCTTTGGCTCTTTTTGGCTATATCTATAGTGGCCTTTTTTCGAATTGATTAAAATAGTTCAACTCTTGTTTGCTTGCATTCCGTGTGGTCCCTTCAATGCTTTGTTGACTTTAGTTTGGCCCTTTATTTATTTTTTTAAATTACTTTCAGTCAGTAAGTAAAGGTTTTTCCCTAGTTCCTTTTCCCTACTTTAACAAGTCAAAAATTTACACTTAAAAAGTGCATTGTGGAGGTCAACTAATGGGTGAAACTTTATCTGAATATATTGGTGGGAAGACAGCAGACTTCAACTCCTACCCGGATGAATTTACACAGTGTCACTGCTAGACTCCATTGCATTTAGGATAATGCTAGAGACCCATACATAATGTATTGCTTGAAGGCTGGGTTAATGGACATAGGCTACTATGAGTGGAGGTTAATTGTGTGAAGATAAATTGAGTAAAATGGTCCAATTTGGTGAAGAAAATGGTTTAGTAGAGATAGTCTTGATGAGGTCTACAATTGTTGAAGCTCATTCAATTTCAAGTCTTAGTAAAAGCATTTCATTTTCATTGGCCAACATTTCTTCTGCATCTAATAAAGGGATCCAAAGTGTTGAATCTTTGAGTGGCCTCGGTTCTTTGTGGCTGCTTCAAGAGGAGATTTATGGTGCAGGTAGTGCTAAGAAGGTAAAAGGGAAAGAGCCATTCGGAAAAAAAAAAGAGGAAAGGTTGGTAAGGGTAAAGAGTTGCAGAAGTTGGTTGAAGCTGGTAAAAAGAAGAATGAAGGGGAAAGGGAGGCAAATAACCCTATCAAGAAGACCAAGTATGCTGATTTGAATGCTAACACTGTTGCTCCAAATGTATCAGTTGGAAGTCAAACTCTTAGGTTAGTATGGGTCATTCAGAAGCATTAGCCTGGTTCCAAAAAACAAAATGAAGAAAATGACCAAACTCACCAAGGTGATAGTGATGCACCCATTGAAGTCATGGCAGATACATCAGCAAAGATAAAGACAAAGGCCAAAGGAAAAAGAAAAAAGAAAAAAGGAAGACAACAACTTTGATGATGATTTTGATTGTGTAGTCGTTGAAGAATTTATGATATTGTGTTTGATTTGAGTGATGGAGAAACAAACATGGCTGGGGGAGATGCTAGTCCTACAACTATTAGAAATTGTTTGAAAAGAGCAAGGTATCCAACTAATGAGATTGATGACGTAGTGGGAGTAAAGACTATGTTCATGTTGGACAAGAATGAGAAATGAGTGATGGAAGCAAACAAAAGGAGATATCTTCAAAGGCAAAGGGAAAGGCTAAGGTAGAGGTGAATGAGAAAGAATGTGTAGTTGTGAAGGGAAAGGGTAAGGTAGTGGTGAAGGGAAAAAGGGCACTGGTGAAGGGAAAGGGTGAGGCAGTGGGCCTAGAAATTTAGGATGAGGCCCTTGGGTTGTCAACTGATCAGTCAAGTGAGGAGGAAATGGGCTAAGCCCATGAAAAGAAGGCAGTTGGACAGGTGAAGATGCAATATGACCCAAGAGCTCCAAAAAAAGATTACCTAACCAAACCAAGCTATGATGTGGATGAATGGGGTCCAGAGGTTATTGACATTGTTCCAGAAAATGACAATCAGGAAGAAAATGATAGTGAAAAAGATTTTGAACCCAAGTTAAGGGGCTCGGATGAAGAAGATGGGAAATCAGTTCAAGGCACCAAGATTTGAGAGGTACAAGTCACAGCAAAAATTGAGTGACATTGTGTTTACTTTTGGCCAAGAATTCAACACCAAAAATGACTTTAAATAAGTTGTAATACACCATGGGATAAGCCGGATTAGGCCAGTTAAGTTTGAAAAAAATGACAACTAAAGAATCTGAGCAATATGCAAAGTTGAGAATTGTGATTGAATGGTGCATGCCTACTACAACTGAGACAAGGGTATTTATCAAGCTAGAAGTGTGAGGGAAAAATACAAATGTGGGAGAACATTTTACCATACCCTTGCACCCCACAAATTCATGGAATACAACTACTTCGAAGGTTTTAGGTCAAATAAGAGTTTTTGATATTGGACAAATTCAAGAAAGGTCCATAGATAGTTAAGTGCACTTGTGTCAAGGAATGTGATTTACAAGGCAAAGGCTATTGCTAGAGACCTAATTGAAGGCAAGTATAAGGAGTAGTATGGCCAGATTGAGGACTCTACTAAGGAACTGAGGAGAAGAAATCCTGGTTCAACCATTGTTGTTGATGTGGTTGATATAGCCTTTGGGAAGCCAACGTTTAGAAGATTTTATGTGTGCTTTGATGCTTTAAAAAAAGGGTTCAAAGCTAGCTGTAGGAAGATTATAGGATTAGATGGGTGCTTTTTGACGGGACCACATCCTGGAGTGCTTTTATCAACAGTAGGACTAGATGCAAACGATGGAGTGTGGAAACATGGTTGTGGTTTTTGAATATTTGGGACACTGAGAATTTGTCCACAATGTTAGATGGACAGAAGGGAATTTCTGAACCTATAAAGATGGTATCAACTATTTGTGGCTTGTTTAGGCAGTTTATGGACTTATCATATTTTTTTTCGTGTTTTGCAGGGATTGATTCAAGTTGTGGCAGAGGTGATGCAGGGGATAGAACATAGATTTTGTGTGAAGCATTTGCATGCCAATTTTAGAATGTCATTCCCAAGCAAAGCCCTTAGATTGAAGTTATGGAGTTGTGCACAAGCAACTTATGAAAACCATTTTAGGGTAGAAATGGAGTCAATAAAGGAGATGAATGAGGATGCATGGAAGTGGCTTAATGATAATGCAAGTCCAAGGCATTGGTGTAGGTGTTACTTTAGGTCTAGTATTAAGTGTGATATTTTACTAAACAATCATCGTGAGAACTTCAATTGGCAACTCATTGAAGCTAGAGGGAAGCCAATCTTGGGTATCTTAGAGAAGATTATGGTCTTTTTAATGAAGAGGATGAAAGAAAAAAGAGATTGGGTGGCCAGTTATAAAGGGAGGATTTGTCCAAGGGTAGTGTATAGTATAGAAAAACTTAAGGAAAAATTGAAGGAATTTTCAACCTAATTAGCTGGAGAAACAATGTGTCAGGTTTTTATGAGTTCTGGTGACTAGTTTGTGGTAGATGTGGCACATCTTAGTTGCAGCTGTAAGAAGTGAGAGCTTAGTGGGATCCCCTATTTGCATGCAATTGTTGCCATTGGCTTTATATTAAAGGATCCTCTTCATTATGTGAATAGCCATTACACAAGATAATCTTTTGTAAGTGCATATGATTTTGTCATCTTTCCTATAAATGACCCAACAATTGGGATGCTACGGGAAAGCCTAAATTACAGGCTCCACCAAAATGGAAGCTCCTGGAAAGGCCGAAGGAAAACAGATGCAGAGAGGTTGGTGAGACCAGGAGGGATAATACAGGCAAATCTACATTGTCAAGAGTTGGGATGGAAACTTAGAAATGTGGGAAATGTCAACTCTTTGGTCACAATCTGAGAAAATGTCCCACCGCTAGAAAAAAATGGTGATAGTCACACTTAACAATGAAGATGAACGAATCGAGGTGACAATGACTGATCAACAAGTAACGGAGGTTGCAAGTGGAGAGCCAAGTAATGCTAATTGGTGTGGAAAGTGTAAGGAAAAAAGGCACAATAGAAGGACATGTAAGAATAATGTTGCAGCTATACAATCCCATGAGGTATGGCATGGTGACTCAATGATAGATGCAAAAGAGTTAAATGATGTAACAATGCCAACTTAAAGCTCACAGGTTTGGTTCAAATCCTTTTTTTTGTTTATTTTAGTTTGAACTCATATAAATACTTTTTGTACTTGCAGTTAACCACAAGTACAAAGACACCAAGAAAATGTAGCCTTTGCAAGCTAGGCTACTACAAAAATTTGTGTCCAAATGTGCAAGCTCAAAGGAGATTCAAGAATTCACTTTTAAGTTGAATGGTCATTTTAGGACATGTATTTTTTGTGGTGTTTTTGGGTTTTTTGTTGGAAATGATGGTGGCGAATTAGTCAGTTTAGGTGGTGTTTTTGCCTTGCAGGGATTGAACATTTTTTGGGTGATATAACACGATGTTTTAAATTGGTGCATTGATGGATGATATTACTTTTATCAATTTGTTTATTTAGGATGTCATAACTTTTAATAGATTTAGTGCATTATGGAATAGTTTGTTCTGTTAGAATATTTATTAGGGGATGTAAAACTTTTGAAGTAATGGCAATGCTTTCATGATGGATATCAAGGAGCTATCAAGACATTGGAGAACTCATGGAAGCTACCATATGAGAAGAATAGGAGATTCAAGTTCAATTCTAAAGAAGATGGAGCTAGAGCTTTAAGGGGAGATGATATGAATGGATTGAAGATTCATGCATATAAAAACTTACACTTCAAGTATAAGAATGATACTTTGAAGATGAAAGAAGCATTGATCACATTTGTACAAAGGAGGGAAGAGTTGCTTGATTTCCCAACAATCTTTGAAGAACAACCACTAATGGATGAAGAGCAACCAAGGAAGGAATTCAACTTGTGGATGATAGAAGACATCATTAAGGAGTGTAAAATCAAGGAACAAGCCCTTGGGAGCTTTGGTAATCAAGTTGAAGAGCCTTGGAAGGCTTAGGAAGAAGTTGGCACGATGCAAAACGAGTGTGGCCCTGAGATGGCATGAGCAAGCATCGGATGGGGCAAAAGAGCACCATCTGGTGCTCTACTGTAACTAGGTTGGCAGCAGACAGTAGCACCGGATGGGCACTGAAACTTCCAGTAGCCATCTGACTCTACATCCGATGTTGATCACATTTTAATCAGGCGCCAAACAAGCTCCTCCTTGTTTTTATCTCAATGCGATTTTGACTCTTTTTTGACAATTCCATTTATTTTAATTGACTTTTCTTTGTCTTTCAAGCTAGTTTAAAGGGTTAAGCAGGTCTTTAATCCTTCTTCAGGCTTCTTAGAATTGAGACTATAAATAGCTATCTATTTGTAATTTGCAAGACAACTAATTCTACAGGCACTTTTACAAACAATTGAGAAAATCCTTTTGGATTAAACATATCTTTTCTTGAGTGTTCATCTAATAGCTCATCTAGGGTTCTTAGCGAGACTCTTGAAATCTTCATGCTTGGCTAGGGTAATTGAGTTGAATTGAAGGGATTCAATCCATTAGATCATATTAGAAGACATTATGGTCAATGGTTGTAAGTTGAACCTCTTGTATGAAGTCTTGAGCAGATCTCAATTTGGGTGTGTTGAATTGATTGATGAATGAAGAATTCCTTTCAAATATGAGATCACGTCATCTTTTTGGTATCAGAGCTTAAGTTTTTCATCACAAGGTTTGCATATCTTTAATTTCTTTCTTGTTTAAGTGTTAAGATCATGTTATTTCTTTGAAATCCTAGGATCCTTTGTGTTTTTGTGTTGGTTCTTTTCATTAATCCTAGTTTCCTCTTGTGATCCATTGTGAATTGTGGAATTATGTCCAAAATCAAAAATCAAGGCCAATTCAATTTGTTTGGTGATTCTACTTCTTCTATCATCTAAACAAAAACAAAAAGTACAAAAAAAATAGAGATCAAAGATCTCCAAACCTGAAAAATGTTTTTAAAAAATTCTATAAAAAAAGTGCAAAAAAATTGAAATTGAATTTGAGGTACAATTTTTGAAGTTGAATCCTATTGATATGTTGATCAATTTGATGGATAAAGCTTGAATTGTGATATGTTGTATTCAATTGCCCATTTGCCTATTGAAAAACTGTTATTGAGACACTTGATCACATTCAAATTGTTGAAAATTTAGATCACAACTCTTTGACCTCAAGGTGTTTGATAAAATTTCGATTTTCTATTCTCTTTGAATTCTAAAAGTTTGATCAATTGTCTTGTGTTCATTGACCATTCTCTTTGAAAGTCTTATTTCTTTGAATTTTATATGTTGGAAGATATGAACTATTTGCTTTGAGTTTTTTATGTTTGATTTGTTACCTTGTTGAGTAATTGTCTATTCTTGAAGTTGTAATAAGAACTTGAAGAAGAACTAAGAGAGGTAAAAGGCATAAGGGGGTGATACATTAGAGAGAGAAAAAGCCTAAAACAAGCGTGATACACGAGGGGATTGCGAGGATATGCAAATTCCCCTATTTTTGTTTGTTCATTTTGTAGGTACATCATTTATAAATTTTCATCTCAATCATCTTATTTTGAGGAAAGAAGAGAGACCACATCCTAGTTCTTCTAAGAAGTATGTGCCAGATGAAGGGGTTGGAACGAAGATCCAACAAATGCATCCATCTTGGGAGGAGATATGAACATATGGAGTATGATGATGGATACTACCATGATAATGAAGGGGGGCCAAGAAGAAATCGAAGAAAAGGAGGCCATTATAGACATTTTTGGAGCCATCATATGCCCGTTCCATATTTCAATGGTACAACTGAACAGGAAGTTTACCATGCTTGGGAAAAAGAGGTAGAACTTGTGTTTGCAAAGCATGACTACTTGGAAGGATAAAAGATGGAACTAGTTGTTGATAGCTTTGAGAGCAAAGCCTTAGCTTGGTGTGGAAGAAGGTTTGAAATATCAAAGAAAATTTGGAATTCAAATTACTACATGGGAAGGATTGAAGAAATATATGAGAGCAAGATATGCACCAAAGCTCTACTACATAGTTGTTACTCCAGCTTCCAATAGTGTGAAAGAGTACCATGAAGAGTTTAAAAATGCATTGAAGAGAGCTACTATAGTAGAATATGAAGAAAACAAAATGATTAGATTTCTCAATGGATTGAATGAAGATATTTGGAAAGAAGTTGAATCTTATTCCTGTGATTGTTTTGAGGATATGGTACACATGGTCATTCAAGTTGAAAGACACTTGAAGAAAAGGAAATCAACACATGGGAAGTCTCATGAAAATTCAACTTATGGCCCTTCTTCAACGTCTAAGGTGGAAGGAGCATGTTCAAAGGAAGAGAAATCCATTCCCAAGGGGCAAGAAATGAAAACCAAGCTAGGTGACAAAATGCAAAATCAAGAGACTCATAATCAAGGGAAGCAAGATGTTGAAAACAAGACTCTTCATGAAGAGGATGAACATATGGAGACCTTCAAGTAGCCAACGCAAAAGATTGATGTAATAATGGAAAAGATGGAGGAATATATTAGAAGGAAAGAACATGAGGTGAAAAATGAGAGTGTCATAGAGAGAAAAGAGATGTCTTTGAGAGGTTGAGTGAACAAAAAGAGAGCTTCCACGAAAAGGAAAGAGGGAATGAGAGTGCCTTGGTTCTCAAACAGAGCAAAGAGGATTTTATCCACATTTCTAACATTGACCATTCATTATCTAGTTGTCTTGTTCCTAATTTTCAAGTTTCCAAAGGAGTAAACAAGATGAAGGAGGAGAATGACAAAAGGGAGATGAATGCTATGTTAAAGTGGTACATTCTGATCTCTACACTTGATGATAGTTTGTTGAAATTTGAACATGAAATATTGCTTTCTATGACTAAGTATGTGTTTAGAGACGCTTATGATGTTCATAAGCAAGATGCTATAGTGAAATTTCCTGATCATGATTTCTTATTTAGAGAAAGCATGTCTTATACTTCTTTGAGTTTAGTGACATCTTTTATGGATTTTGAGTTTGTGAAGGAAGCACTTATGAAAGAATATGCTTGTGACTATGTGTATGATGTGTCAAGACAAGTCATAGATGATGAAGTTTATACGCATGATTATTTTTTGTTTGGTGGAAATGATATATTCATGGCTATGGATTCTATTTGTGAGTTGTTGATAATTGATAGTATGGGAATAACTAGGAATCATTTTCTTATGAATTGAGATATTTGAATGACTTGTTTAAGCAAGGCTTTGGGATATACATGAATGAAATTTCGAAGTTTGTCTTGGATGATCGATTATTCTGGATATTTGTTGTTACCATCCTTGATTCAAACTTCTATCTTTGTGGTATCATGTGCTTATTCCTTGTTGATTCTAAGTCATTGATTATCTTGTGTGAAATCTATTATTGATGTGAGAAGAAAGTCCAGGCTTATTGAAAATAATTATTTGTTGGAAATTTGTGAATTTTATGTTAATATGCCTAAAGAAGGTACTTTACATGTTCTTGAGTATTCTACGCATGATGAATTCTTTGCTTTGTTGAATCTTAAAAGTCATGAAATTGCCTTTGAGAGTTCCTATGGTAATCTTAAGTCCTTAGAAATCTATTTCAAAAAGCATGTTGTAGGACTACACATGAAAAAGAAATCTATGATTGTAGGAGCATATTTGTTGAATTCTTGTGATAGGGCATATCAATATCTAGAAGAGAGATTGATCTTTAGTGAAGGTGATAGACTTCATATTGATGCTATCTATGTACTTAGTCTCTATTTGACCTGTTTGGTGGAATTACTTGATGATATGGATTATGATTTGTGCCATGAATAGAGATTTGATGAGATTTTGGAAATCTTTGACATATCCCCTCTTTTTAGAGAAGCATAAGGATGTCCATCTTGATAATTTGATGAGATTTAGCATATGTGAAGAGTATTCACTTATTCCTTTTATACATATGTTTAATGCTTTTGATAGAGGACATGTACGTGCTATGTTAAGGGATTATGTATTGAGTTTATTGTGCTTGAATGCAAGACTTAGAGAACCTTTATTTCATGGTTTATGGTGTCATAGACCAATGGAAATTATGTCTTGTGCTTTAAATGATAGAACCTTGTTTCTTTGTTGCTTTAAGTGGCTTGTATTCCTTGTCTATGATGTCTCTTCTAATAAGCTTATTGAAGGAGAGGAGGAATACAAATCTATCAAAGAGAGATCACCACCCCACTTGAAGTTACTTGGTAAGTATTCTTTTGATTCTTCAATCCATGTTAGTCATCATTCTATTTTCTATGTAGGACTTAAAGACTTGTGGTTGAATTCTTTTGAGTTGTGGTGGAATGATGGATATCAAGGAGCTATCAAGATATTGAAAAACTCACAGAAGCTACCATATGAAGAGAAGAGAAGATTCAAATTCAATTCTAAATAAGATGGAGTTAGAGCTTCTAAGGGAGATGCAATGAATGGATTGAAGATTCATGCATATAAAAACTTACACTTCAAGTATAAGAACGATACTTTGAAGATGAAAGAAGCATTGATCACATTTGTACCAAGGAGGGAAGAGTTGCTCGATTTCCCAACAATCTTTGAAGAACAACCACTAATGAATGAAGAGCAACTAAGGAAGGAATTCAACTTGTGGATGATAGAAGACATCAATGAGGAGTGTACAATCAAGGAACTAGCCCTTGGGAGCTTTGGTAATCAAGTAGAAGAGCCTTGGAAGGTTTGGAAAGAAGTTGGCACGATGCAAAACGAGTGTGGCTCGGAGATGGCATGAGCAAGCATCGGATGGCGCAAAAGAGCACCATCCGGTGCTCTATAGTAACCAGGCCGATGCCGTATAGTTGCACTGGATGGCCACTAGAATTTCTGATAGCCATCTGGCTCTGCATTCGGTGCTGGTCACATTTTGATCAGGTGTCGGACAACCTCCTCCCTGTTTTTATCTCAATGCGATCTTGACTCTTTTTCCAAGATTCCACTTGTTTTAATTGACTTTTCTTTGTATTTCACATAATTAACTCTTAAATATATTTTAGGTTAATTATATTCAATCACATATTTAACTTCTATGCTAATAATTGTTGGATATGCCCTAAGATTATATGATGATTTTACTTAGTTGACATAACTTTGTATCATTATGCTACTTATATCATTATATAATTTACTTTTATATATGCGTTTCATTTAATAAATTATGTAATGTCCTTATAATAGTTTATTTCTATTCGTAAAACATCCTTAGTCAAGTGTTATTGAGATTAGGATATCAATAACACACTAAGACTAGTATGTGCTGATTGATGATAGTTGTCATGGATATGAGATATCAAACCATCACATAGATACATGTAGAGTATTGTGTACTGGATTGTCCCGTCACAAAATCACTTCATGTATTGTTATATGAGTGTCATGAGTGATTTCATTGTGATAATTGTCTCATTTTTTGACTTGAGGCCATCAGATATTCCTACATGAAAGATTACATACTTTGATATAGTCAAACGTCACTCTTAACTGTATGGATAACAAAGGCATGTATTGAGTATATCCTATTTTGTGCTGTGGAATGTTGAATGATTAAGAGAGGATTTGTCCCTCCTATATAATAAGAGAGCGATGTCTAGCATTCTTGGTTGAGTGAGATTGTGAAATGAATGGCCATGCCTGAATAAGTAGATATGAGATATTTATCTTATTCGGTTTAGTTAATCTACTTGAGGCTGAGAATTGAGATACAGAACTTTACAAGTATGACACATTCCATGACTTGTGTTCAGTTATAACTTCCTGGACAAAGAGATTAAGACATATTATTGTTTATCATGGAAGGTTTTGTCTTGTCACGGACATTCTCGTTAATTGGATTGCAATAATGTGTTGTTAGACACCGCTTATATTACATAATATTAAATATCGATTATGTCAAATGCCAATTTTATGAGTATCTATTGGGTTTCACATTCATATTGTATTGCCTAATGGGTTATATCTCATTCGGGACCTAAAGATAATTAGCTAACGTTGTTTAGGCTAATTCACGAATAGGAATTAACCTAAAATATAATTAAGAGTTAATTATGTGATTGAATTGTACAAAATTTTTAATTCAGTTATTCTCTTATAGGTAACTCGTTTTGAATTCAAATTAGAAATCAAAACGAGATTAATTTATCCAGAAAACTTCTTGTCACGAAGTCTTCTAGGATTTTTATATTTTATGCCTCTCTTTTCTGATCAGTGGTTCTTTGTCAGTTAGAGTGTCTGTCTTGAAAAAATAGAATTTTTTAGAGAGTTTAAAAGAAAACTCGATAAAAATACTAACACGATTGAATCTAGCAATTCAATCGTGTTAGACCCTTCTTCTTGGTTCTTGTGACGATCTAAGGGCATCCGTTCGTGTGGATGAAGTACAAGCAAAGTTCTGAGATCTTTGCTAACGACGATTCCATTAATCATCCTCCATCTTATATTTGAAAGAAAAGATATTTACTGACCCTCTTTAGGATTCCTCCTATCAACACCTGGAGGAGGTCTGTTTGTGGCTTACCTTTACTAACAACTTAGACTAACCTACACGTCAAACTAGCCATCCTTTAACATGTGACAAAATGCCATCCCAGATCTTTGCAATAGCCCCAGACAAATCAGACCATTAAATAGAGTATGCAAAAACCAATAATAAAGCACAACAAAGTTGTGAACAAGCAAAGCTTGTAAAATTTCTCCTTCCTCCTTGGGGCTTCAACATCAATTTTCAGCCTTCAAGTTGTCCTCAGTAGACCGGATATAATCATGGCCGAATGAGGACACATGGGAAGGATCATACCAAGAGAAATAACCACTATCAATGAAGTTCTATAATCAACATAACACAAACACATGAGCTCTTTTACAAACAGAAAAATACCATTTTGAACCAAAAAAAAGAAGAAAAACAAACTTACCAGATATCTCTAACACCTAACAAACCTTCTGCAGGGTTTAAATTGGTCCAAGAGGTCTTCAATGTTGTCTTTCTTCCATAGTAACAAGCCACACCATTTCGGGGAAATTGGTAGATATGGAAGTGGGCAGTTCTGTTGTTGTGGCTTGTCGGACCTGAAATGGAGCAAACGTAGGGGAAATTGGGGATATGGAAATGGTCTTAGGTTAGAGGAGGGTGGTTCGGACAAGAATTTGACAAAATTGGGAAACTTTGGGAGAAATTAGAGGAAATGGAATGGGTTTGTTTTTAAATGGAATGAAACTGTTTTGTGGGTTGATTCTGTTAAAATGAGTGCCTAAACTTGTGGAAGGACGAAATTGTCCTTGTAAATAAAACATATGTCAGTTACGTGACGGAGCCGCCTTGGAATTGGCCTGAAAATAGTGGCATGGACCATTGTGGCAGAGCGTAAATTCTTTAGGGATCGTTACAGTAGGAAAAAAACTTGTGAGACTGTTTCATAGTTTGCCCAAAACACGTAAGACCATTAAGGCGAAAAGTCCTTTTTTTTTCTTTTCTCCCATGACCTATTCAAATTTAAAGGGATAAATTTATTTTTTGTAATTTCACTATTTTAATATTAGAATTACGTATTTTGAACTTTCGTAATTTGAAAGAGTAATCTTGTGTAATTAACTTCAAAACATTGTCCTTGTTAATAGACTGATTATCATTTGATTATATATTAAAAAGAAGCAAGTTACCTCTTTGATTAGGGCTCTTCTATTATATAACAGTAGGCAACTAGGATAATTGTAAGATCATATCTTATCTCGCAAATTGCTCTTAGAATTGTGGAGTTTCCCTCGTTTGAGATATCACTAGATCAACTTCGTAACCTGCCCGTGGACGTCGAGGGTCTCAATTATCTCTTCTGAGAGGTCTCACCAAGTGACCGTCGGTTCATCGGAGATATTAGGAGTCATGCACAATTGGTCGTGGCATAGAAGATGTATGAGATGGATTGGAGCTTACCAGGTCGAAGGTCGTGGCTTGGTAAGACCTCTCTTGAGATCATTTGGGAGGTCAGTGGTAGCAGGTCGTTACCCATCTTTCCTTGTTGACTTCATGAGTCTGACTTTCAAGTATTGAAGGTTGGGGCTTGGAGCCCATTTGGGTTGACTTTGTCCTTGTCATGCCCGTTCTGGTTGACTTCATTCAGGTCGTGCCTGTTTCTCCCATCATTAACCCCCTTTAGGCCTAATGAGCTCAAAAGTCGTGGTTCTTAAATTACCATCTTAAAGCAGCGACCCCTGAAGGGTCTCGCTGTTTTCTCTGCAATGGCGATTTTTTAGAGGAAACATGCTTCTTCAGTTTAGGAAATTGCCTTGTTTTCGGGCGCACCGATTCCACTTTTGCAACCCATGGGACTCCTTATCTCACATAAATTGGAAGTTTTTTGAAGATTTACGACTTTACCTAAACTCTCCCATAGCTTGTGAGAACTTGGCTCTAAGTACCTTCTTCCTATAATACTTTCTGCTCATTCTTCGAACTCTTTCTCTTCCTCTGCTCGAGCGAATCAATAATTTAGAACAACTTCCTTCTTCACCTCCAAGGAATTTATCGAGTGAGTTCTCTTTTTCCCTCTTTCTTTTTTGAGAAATTTTTTTTTCTTCTTCTTCCCAAAATAGAGATGTCTCCTGCGTCCCTTGCTATGTCTTTTCCTTCCAACACCCCTTCTAATGTGCATCCAACACCAATGATACCTTCCGGGCCAATTACAAGACCTAGAGCATCCAAGTTGAGGCAAGCATTGATCACATTTGTACAAAAGAGGGAAGAGTTGCTTGATTTTCCAACAATCTTTGAAGAACAACCACTAATGGATGAAGAGCAACCAAGGAAGGAATTCAACTTGTGGATGATAGAAGACATCAATGAGGAGTATAAAATCATGGAACAAGCCCTTGGGAGCTTTGGTACTCAAGTTGAAGAGCCTTGGAAGGCTTGGGAAGAATTTGGCACGATTTAAAACGAGTGTGGTGCGAAGATGGCACGTGCAAGCACCGGATGGCACAAAAGAGCACCATCCGACACTCTATAGTTAATAGGCCGGCACCGGACAACAGCACCGGATGGCCACTGGAATTTCCAGTAGCCATTGGGCTCTACATCTGGTGCTAGTCAGTTTCAGATCAGGCACCGGACAGTAGCACCCACTGTTTTATCTCAATGCGATCTTCACTCCTTTTGGACGATTCCATTTGATTTTAATGACTTTTCTTTGTATTTTAAGTTAGTTTAGATGGTTAGACAAGTCTCTAATTGTTCTTGGGGCTTCTTAGTGTTGAGACTATAAGTAATTTTCTATTGTATTTTGCAAAACAACTTATTCCATAAACACTTTTCAAACAATTGAGAGAATCCTTTTGGATTAAACATATCTTTTCTTGAGTGTTCATCTAATAGCTCATCTAGGGTTCTTAGTGAGACTCTTGAGATCTTCAATCCTTGGCTAGGGTAATTGAGTTGAATTGAAGGGATTCAATTCATTAGATCATATTGGAAGACGTTATGGTCAATGGTTCTAACTCGAATCTCTTGTATGAAGTGTAGGGTAGATCTCAAATTGGGTGTGTTTTGAATTGATTGATGAATGAAAAATTCCTTTCAAATTTGATATCATATCATCTTTTTGGTATCAGAGCTTCGATTTTTCATCAAGTGGTTTGCCTATCTTTAATTTCTTTCTTGTTTAGGTGTAAGATCATGTTGTTTCTTTGAAATCCTATGATCCTATGTGTTTTTTGTGTTTGTTCTTTTACATCAATCCTAGTTTTCCTTCTTGTGATCTATTGTGATTTGTGGAATTGTGTCCAAGAGAAAAAATCAAGGCCAATTCAATTTGTTTAGTGCTACTTCTTCTACCATCTCTACAAAAACAAAAAGCATAAAAAAAGAGCGATCAAAGATCTCCAAACCAGAAAATGTTAAAAGAATCCTATCAAAAAATGTGTAGAAAATTCGAAATTGAGGTTGAGGTACAATTTTTGAAGTTGAATTCTATTGATATGTTGATCAAATTGATGGGTAGAGCTTGAATGGTGATATAACATATTGAATTGCCTATTTGTTTACTGGAAACTTGTTATTAATCAATTGAAATTGCTGAAAATTTGGATCACAAACTCTTTGACCAGAAGCTGTTTGATAAATTGCTTTTCATCTATTTTCTTTGAATTCTAAGTGTTTGATCATTTGTCTTGTGTTCATTGACCATTCTCTTTGAAACTCTTATATCTTTGAATCTTATATGTTGGAAGATATGAACTATTTGCTTTGAGTTTTTTATGTTTGATTTGATTACATTGTTGAGTAATTGATTACTTTTGAAGTTGCATTAAGAACTTGAAGAAGAGCTAAGAGAGGTAAAAGGCTTAAGGGGCCAGGACATTAGAGCGAGAAAAAGCCTAAAACAAGTGTGATGCAGGAGTGGACTGTGAAGATATACAAAATTCCCCTATTTTTGTGTCTTTGATTTGTAGGTACAATCATGTCAAGAGAAGGTCTAAGTGCATCTATTGCTTCCAATATCGGGGAGGACAATACTTTGTTGTCTTCTCTTAAGGATATGTTACAACAAGTGACCCAAGAGTTGGGATCACTAAGACAAGATATGGGATCAATGATGCAAGATCTTGGTACAATGATCAATAGAGTTGATGAGAGGGTGAATCCTTTTGAAACAACTCTTGCTCGAGTATTGAGAAACATGTTTCAACAAAGAGGTAGAGGAAGGGAGGCCAAATGCAAAGCGGACAATAAAGAGGAAGGGTACTCCAAGATCAATTTGTGGATGTTCTGAATGAGGAAGAGGACCCTTGGGAACAACAACAAGAAGAAGGGATGTCAGCTTGGGATCCATTAAGTTAAGCATTCCATTATTCAAAGGAGGTCATGATCCGGAAGCTTATCTTACTTGGGAAAGCAAAGTGGAGAATGTGCTTGATTGCTATGACTATTCGAAGGTTAAGAAAGTGAAGCTAGCCATTGTCGAATTTTCAGATTATGCACTTACTTGATGGGAACAATTGATGATCACCAAAAGAAGAGCCCGAGAACCACCTATAGCATCATGGAACGAGCTCAAGGTAGAAATGAGGCGAAGATTTGTTCCATCCTACTACCATAGAAAACTCTACCAAAAGCTTCAAACTCTGTATCAAGGCTCCAAAGGGGTAGATTAGTACTACGAGGAGATGGAGGTAGCCATGATGAGGATCAATGTTGAGGAGGACGAAGAAGCTACCATTGCAAGATTTCTTTGTGGCTTGAATAGAGAGATAGTAGACAATGTGGAGATATGTCAATTCTACTAACTCCAAGATGTGGTGAACATAGCCATAAAGATTAAGAAACAATTGAAGTACAAGAGGAGTTCAAATGGGAAGCTTTCTAGGTCACATAAATATGGAAATTCATCAACCAAGCCTACAACTACTTGGCCTACGAGAGAGGGAGTGGCATCTAAATACCTGCCAACGGAGGAAGGATTCAAGCCTAAGTACCCACCAAAGGAGGAAGGCTTCAAGCCTAAGTACCAAGAGAACAAGGGGCCACAAGTAGACAAAGAGAAAGGTTAATTTCCACATTTCAAGACTATGGATATTAAATGCCACAAGTGTCAAGGTTTGGGACACTATGCCAACCAATGTCCTAACAAGAGAAACATCATCTTGAACAATGGAGACATGGTGGCATTGGCTAGTGAGGATGAAGAAGAAGAGGTTGTGGTTGAAGAAGAAGGGCAAAGAGATGAATTCAATCCTAATGAAGGTGATTGTCAACAAATGTATGTGATTAGGAAGGTACTTGATACTCAAGCTAGTGAAGAAGAGGACTTGCAAAGGGAGAATCTATTCCATTCAAGATGTTTCATACAAGGACATTGGTGCAGTGTCATTTTGGATAGTGGAAGTTATGTGAATGTTGCAAGTGCCTACTTGGTTGTGACGACGAAGCAACCTTGCATAGACCATCCAAAACCACACAAGCTTCAATGGCTAAATGATAGTGGTGAAGTGAAGGTTGTTAAGCAAGTAATTATCTCATTCTCTATGGGCAAGTATCAATATGAGATGCTATGTGATGTGGTGCCCATCTTGAAGTAGAGGTAGAGGTCGAGGTCGAACAAGAGTTGGAGGTCGAGGCCGAATAGGAGCTAGAGGTCGAGGTCAAACAACGAAAGTTGGAGGGCAGGCTGGAGGTCAGTTGGTTCAGTCATCCACTCCTCGCCGGTCTGAACGTTTGATGAAGAAGAAGATTTGAAGAGCAAGTTGCCAGATAGCAAGCTGGAGATATTTATACATTGTTTTCTTTATTCATACTGAATTCTTATTTTTTGAGTTATTTTTGAATTGCTCCTTCTGTTTTTGTTTAATTGAGGGTAGGTTAGAAGGGCAGCTTAGTAATTTTCTTATTAGTAACCTAGGTATTTAAGTTTCGTTTCCTTGTCATGCATGATAGCAGAATTTTTTTAAGAACAATTTTTTTTTTTTTGATATTATGTTTGGTTCTCTTCTCTTCTTCCTTTAGCTACTTTGGACTGAAGTTCGTCTAAAGGGGAAGAAACTCATTTCTTAATTTTGTTCAAACAGGATGAAGAATCGAGATCCTCAAACTTTGACGGGTTAACCGAAACTTGAGTTATCCAATCGATCCTCTGAAACAAGGCTCAAACTCTAGTTCGTCACGGCTGCCTGCGTCAATTGATCTCAGAGCCAAGATCCACGATGTTAGGAGGTAATCTAGAATAAAATTTAATTGCCCTAGTTAAAGCAATGCAACAAGGCCGAGAGAAGTTGCAAAACTTGACACAGATGGTGCAACAACTGGTAATACATTGACCAGCAAATCGGCCAGAACCCGAAAGACAAGATGGGGAAGAAGTTGCCAAAGTTATTGAAGATGAAGATCACGAGCCGCTTCCAAGGGAACCACTGCAGAGGATTTTTTCGAGGGGTGCAAGAGGGGGACATTACCATCCGAGACAACAAGAACGTGAACGTCAAAACCCACGTTGGGACATGGGGTTCAAACTAGAGATCCTAGAATTTTCTGGAATTTTCCCGCCTAAGGAGTTCCTAGATTGGTTGAGCTCGGTGGATGAGATGTTCTCATTGAAGGAGGTACCCGCCGACAAGAAAGTTTCATTAATTGCTATGCAATTCAAAGATTGGGCAGCCACATGGTGGCAATCTTTCCGCTACCAACGGTACTTGGATGGCCTCCCTGTTCAAGATGATTAGGGCGAATTGAAAAGGGAGATGCAGAAGGAATTCCTACCTTACAACTATTAGCAGACCTTGTTTCAGAATTTACAAAGTTTATCACAGGGCTCTGAAAATGTGGAGGAATATACCCTAGAGTTTTATCAGATGGTGGCAAGAAATCAACTTCGGTAGACCCAGGAGCAGTTAGTAGCCCGATATCTGCATGTTTGGAGACCCACCATTTAGGACGCACTGCAAGTTCATTCGTTTCGCATTGCTACTGATGTGCAGACGAAGACGAAAGTAGTAGAGAAGGGTCTAGCCCGAACCAGTGGAAGGAATGTATCATTCGAGCGAGAACCTCCTCCTATAACTCCGAGGCGGTTCGCGTCAGCCAGTAGCTCAGTTTTAGGTCAACCCGGAAGCCAGTCAATGCCAACATTGCAAAGCCGTTATTTTGGATAGTCTAGCCAAGGGACGAATAATTTTCCTACTATGAATAAGGCTAATATTACTTGTCATAGATGTCAGCAAAGGGGCCATTATGAGAATGAATGTCCACAGGTAAGATCCCAACTGCTGATACAGGAAAATACTGAATGTGAAGATTCCTGTTATCTTGTGCCTGAGTTGGAGAGTGATGCTGATGATTTTGTGTTTGCATCTGAGGATGTTAGGGAAGAGAGCTCGGTGGTAAAGAGGGTTTGCCTTACTCCTAAGGCAAATGAGGATTGGAAATGAAGGAAACGAAGGAACATATTCACTACCCGGTGTACTATAGGAAACAAGGCTTGCAAGGTGATCATTGACACGGGTAGTTGCGAGAATGTGATCTTGCAAGAGGCGGTATAGAAATTATAGCTTCAAACAGAGCAGCATCCTAAGCCATATAAATTGGGTTGGTTGATCAAGGAGATGGACGTAAATGTGACGCAGAGGTGACAGGTTGAGTTCTCTTATGGGTCCCAATATTTCGCTACTGTCTTCTGTGATGTAGTTCCTATGGACGCTGCACATTTGTTGTTGGGAAGACCATGATGGTATGATAACCAACTGACCTATAATGGTTTCACACACTGCTACACTATCAATAAAGGGCCAGAGAAGGTAGTATTGCAGCCAATGAGGGAAACCTTTGCAGAAGGTAGGAAGATGGTGATTTGTCTTCCCAGGGAGGAGTTCTAAGCTGAGGTGGATGATGCCGAGGTGTGTTTCGTGTTGCTGTTTACAACGATTACGGCAGCAGACAGGACTGAAACGGTTTCGGATGTGCCATACAAAGTGAAAGGAGTTCTTCAGGAATTTGCCAACATGCTGCCGGAGGATTTGCCATCAGGATTATCACCTATGCGTGATATTCAACATTAGATTGAACTAATACCAGGTTCGGTCCTTCCAAACAAATCGCATTACAGATTATCCCCTCAACAACATGAAGAGTTAAAGCGTCAAGTCACAAAGTTGCTGGAAAGGGTTTATATCCTTGAAAGTATCAGCCTATGCATCATGCCAGCCTTGTTGGTACTAAAGAAATATGGTACTTGCCGAATGTGTGTGGATAGTAGGGCTATTAATAGAATCACAGTGAAGTATCGGTTTCCCATTCCCAAATTAGATGACATGCTGGATCAACTGAGTAGAGCTTTTGTTTTTACAAAGATTATTCTAAAGAGTGGCTATCACCAGATCCGGATCAAACCAGGGGATGAGTGAAAGACCACTTTCAAGACTAAAGAAGGGCTGTTCGAATGGACAGTCATGCCGTTTGGGTTGTCCAACGCACCGAGCATATTTATGAGGGTGATGAACTAGGTACTTAGACCTTACTTGAATAACGTTCCTGTGGTTTACTTTGATGACATCCTGGTCTACAGCCGAACGGAAAAAGATCATCTATAGCACATTCGGTTGATTTTGTCAGCACTATGCGAGAATAGCCTACATGCGAACCACAAGAAGTGCATCTGGATGACGGACAACATTGTTTCGGCTAGTATCTTACCCGACGAAGCTAAAGTAAAGATTGTCCAAGATTGGCCTGTTCCGAGAAGCATCACAGAAGTCTGATCATTCCATGGCTTAGCTAGTTTCTACCAACGATTTATCAAGGGGTTTACAATGCCAAAGAATTGGTATGGATGGACGGGGCATAGTAGGCATTCAAAGTGATCAAGGCTCGGTTGACAAGTGCTCCAGTCCTGGCATTACCTAACTTTGAGAAGGTTTTCGAGGTGGATTGTGATGCAGCAAAGGTGGGCATTGGTTCTGTCTTAAGTCAAGAATGCAGACCAGTTGCATATTTCAGGGAAAAGTTGGGTAGTCCGAAACAAAACTACTCAGTATATGACATAGAATTCTACACTATTGTCAGAGCACTATAGTATTGGAGACACTACCTTATTTAGAGGGAGTTTGTACTGTATTCTGACCATCAAGCTTTGAAGTTCATTCAAGGCCAACACAAGCTTAACGCTCGGCATGTGAAGTGGGTGTCATTGCTGCAGAAGTTCACGTTCATTCTGAGGCATAAGTCTAGACTAATGAATAAGTTGGTCGATGCTTTGAGTAGAAGACACTCGTTACGCAGTGTGATGAAAGTCGAAGCTTCGGGGTTTGAGAATGTTCGGTTTGATTATATAATTCATGATGGATTTCTGTTCTGAGGTAATTTTCGTTGCATCCCTGATACATTCTTCAGATTGATGATTGTGTGAGAACTGCATGCACAAGGTCACTTTGGTAAGGACAAGATTGCTGAACTGATCAAGGAAAAGTTCTATTGGCCTAGAATTGATAGGAGTGCACAAGACTATGTCAGGAGGTGCCACATTTGCCAAGTATCAAAGGGAGGCAGGTGCAGCCACAGATTGTATACTCCACTTCTAGTTCCGACTGAACCGTGGAGCGACGTATTTATGGATTTCGTGTTGGGTTTGCCGAGGACTCAGCGTGGACTTGACAACATCATGGTGATAGTTGATCAATTTAGCAAGATGACAGTGTTTATGGCATGTAAAACAACCATGGATGCAAGCAAGATTGCCAACTTATATTTCTTTGAGATTGTTCGGCGATTTGGCTTTCCTCAGAGTATTGTGTCCGATAGAGACACCAAGTTCATGAGCCATTTCTGGCCAAAACTATGGAAGAAGTTGGGGACTGAGTTAAAGTTCAATAGCCCTTATCACCCACAGATGGATGGACAAGCTAAAATGGTAAACCGAACTTTGGGTAACATCTTGAGAGCTCAAGTAAAGTCTTTCGGTACTTGGGATTCTATTCTACCTAAGATCGAATTTGAGTTTAATAGTTCTGTGAATCGGTCTACAAAGTTCTCTCCGTTCCAGATTGTTTATGGCTGTAATCCAACAAGTCACATTGATCTTGCTATCCCTATTGATGGTTCGGCTCCTAAGAAGGTTGAAGAACAGTTGGCTAATCTTCAGTCCATCCATGCAAAGGTTAAGAGTAATTTGGAGGAATCGAATGCGGTGTACAAGGAACAATCTAACCAGACTCGACGAGATGTTCAGTTTGAAGTTGGTGATTTGGTTTGGGTTTCACTTACCAAGGATTGATTCTCGACAGGTGACTACCACAAGCTTAGGGATAGAAAATTTGGTCCCTATCTGATGGAGATTCAATGCCAATCATACAAGCTGGACCTATCACAAGAGCTAGAGCAATAAGTTAAGGAAAGCATTAAGCACATTTGTGCAAGGAAGAGAAGAAATGCTTGACTTTACAACTTTGTTTGAAGCACAACCATCAATGGTGGCTGTACCAAGGAAAGTGTTCAACATATGGATGATAGAGGACATCAAGGAGGAGTGATTAAGCAAGAAATCAAGCCATTTGA